>SNQJ01S0223320.1:2726-14876 GCA_010110895.2 Picea sitchensis
GTCTAAGGCTGGGAGGTTCGTGGAAGGCCTGCACTTGGTTGGTGATTTCTACAGCTGATAAAAGATAAGTATTCTGAATTATGTTTTGAACATGTTTTGGCATGACTGTGTTGTATATATTATCATGTTTTCCGCTGTGTGTAGATGAAGTGTTGTTGATTACTATGACTTGTTTAATTATAGCAGTACCCATATATTTTACTCTGAGTTTGAGTGTGTTTCATTATGTTAAAAGAATTTGCTTATGATTTTAGTATGAATTATGTAAATATCCATTTATAATGGTAAACTGAGAGGTTTGGAAACCTCGGTAGTGAAAGGGTACACTACACTTTCATTTCTATACTTTTAATTGAGTAAAGAAAGTGTTCAACTTCGAATTTTAACCGAGAACTTAGATTCCCCATAGCCTTAAGCTCGCTTCTTGACTTGATTCCCTTGGCATTGGATCCGTGAATTCTATGACTATACTATTGGTTTTATTGATTTATTGTGAATATTTGTGCTTTACTTCATCCTCATCCACAGATCATCAGTCCATGCCTGAGCAGTCAGCCAAGAGATTTATCGATGGTCGTCACTTCAGTGTTAATAGACCTATATATCTTAATGCCCTACTTTTCTTTGTGTGGATGATGATCGAATGATGTTTTCCCAGAAGTCTACTTGTGTCGATTGTTCTTGTATGATTACGGATCTTTGCGCCTTCTTTCATTGAGTAATTTTGCCATTATTATCAATCCTATCTGTGAATCGTTGATTACACCTTCCTTTTTAACTCTGCATTTTACCATTTTACAGTCAACATTTTTCTCCCTCATTGGACAACGACCTTGCCATGCTTTAGACTACGATCTTACCATTGTAGAATTCAAAAATTATTTTACGTTGTTAGCATTATTAATTATCATTTTTGTCATCATTTTCAATTGGTATTGTATCTGCATTTTATTTGATGGCAGCGTTATCAGGTTTTGACAGTATTTTCAGCAACCCATTTAATGGCTTCTTTTGTACCCAATAGACACATAAACTTAAGACATGTAGCATTGGAAGTTTAGAACATATTCATCCTGAGCTGAACCCTTTCTGGTCTATGTTTTCCACTTTGTATAACCTGACCTTTTAGTGTGCGTTTAAGCAATGAGAGATACATCGTTTGGCTTCATTCAATTTTAATTCTTTTGAAACAAGAAGTAATATATTTGTATGGTTAGTAGCTACACTCCATGCAAAACGATTGCAGTTTCTTGCACATGTTGTTTCTATGGATGCAACTAATTTGAAAGTTTTGAGCTGGAAAAGTGTGGAGATACTTATATTTCTTGAGAGAAAAATGATGAATGGGATACTTATGTGAGGGGACTTAAGAATTATGGTTTTGTCTTATCATATGAGAATGATTGAATTGTTTGGTCTTGGGATGGTAAATGTGGGAAAGTCTCGGAAAAACAAGCCTATGAGGTACAAGTTTTAGATGATCTTGATGATGTTTCGGAGGATTGGTTGATTGATGTATGGAATTGGAAGATTCGCTTGCGAATTAAATTATTTAGTTGGGTATTGATTGAAAATAGAGTTATGATTGAAGATAGAGTTCTAACCTGGGATAATTTGTGAAAAAAATGTTTTATTGGTCCAAGTAGATGTGTATTGTGTGGAGAGGAGGAGGAACTGATAAATCATGTGATGGTGTATGTCTCTTTCTCGAAAGAAGTTTCGAATTATATTTCAACTATTTATTGTAATATCTCACTCTTGCGCACACTCAGGGAACTTATTCTTTGAGGACACTTTCTTGCATTTGATCCAAATTATTATACTATTGGGAATTTGATTATGATTATGAAGAATTATGGATATGATGACATGTTATTTTGTTGTATTGATATATATAGGTGCTATTGACTCGGTTCTCCTCAGTGTGAAGGATTTTGGACTTCGAGGATTCAAGGGCATCGATTAAACCCTTGGAATCTCGATCAGGCCACAGAGTGGACTATTGGGTTTCATTGTTGTATATATGAAATATGTGCATATGATTACATGTTATGATTATATATCTCTTCTTTTAGCGTAACGTTACGCTGCATAATTTTAGACTTGACTGCTTATCTTGTGGCTGTTGGGATACCCAGCTCGGTGAGGGGTGGTAGCTCGGCCTTGTGAGGCGAGCTTAGAGCTAGTTGTTCTCTGGATTAATGTGCAGGGACTCTTTGCAGCTCAGGGGGATAAGGGTGAAGAAGAGTATCCCTAGCATTGGCTTGGAGGTACCAGTGAGGTCACATCGTTCAGTGAGCGGGAGCGGGACGAAGTGCATAGAACAACGACTCGAAGTGGGTGACTTGGGCTATGGTACACATGCATTTATTATACAGGATATATTACTATTGAATTTACGCTTCCATTTATGTACTTTTAATTAAGTAAAGAAAGTGTTTAACTTAGCATTTTAAGCGAGAACTTAAATTCCCCATAGCCTTAAGTTTCCTTCTTGACTTGATTACCTTGGCATTGGATCCCTGAATGCTATGGTTGTCCTATTGGTTTTATTGATTTATTGTGAAGAGTTGTGATTTAGTTCGTCCTCATCCCTAGGTCATCAGTCCACACCTGAGGAGTCGACCAAGAGCTGCATTGATGGTTTCCACTTCGGTGTTAATAGACTTATATATCTTAATGCCCTGATTTTTTGTGCATGGATGATGAGAGAAGAATGTTTTCACAGTCATCTACCCATGTCGATTGTTCTTGTGTGATTGAGGATATTTGTGTCTTCTTGCGTTGAGTAATTATGTCATTATTATCAATCTTATCCGCAAATCGCTGATTACCCCTACCTTTTTAACTCTGCGTTTTACCATTTTACAGTCAACATTTTTCCCACTCATTGCACAATGAACTTTCCATGCTTTAGATTATGATCTTACCCTTCTAGACCTCAAATTTTATTTCATGTTATTAGCATTATTAATTATCATTTTTGTCGTCATTTTCAATTGGTTTTACATCTGCATTTTATTTGATGGTAGTGTTATCTGTTTTTGACAGTATTTTTAGCAACCCATTTAATGGCTTCTCTTGTACCCAACAAAAACATAAACTTAAAACCCGTAGCATTGGAAGTTTAGAACATCTTCAACCTACGATCGACCCTTTCTAGTTTGTGTTTTCCACTTTGTATAACCTGCCCTTTCAGTGTGCATTTAAGCAATGAGAGATGCATCGTTTGTCTGCATTCTTGTTCTGACCCCAACACCTGCGAACCTATTATTTAGACTTTTACTATATATTTTATGCTGTTAAATTCTCCTTAGAAATGAATGTTTACACAACGATTTTAGACAATCATTTGTATTATCTGCAATGAAATTTTTATAAATGTTGTATAGCCTGCATTTATTGACTTGCTTGAATTATACACCTGCATTTTTTTTAAACTTGGTGATAGCGATTTATGCATTCAATCACACAATGATCCTTTTGTTTTGCTCAGCAATATCCCATATAACTTAGAAATACATTTATTGTGACAACAATGTATTAACAAAAACATTTCGGGCGGCCAATAAATATTGATTGAAAGAAAATATATTCAATAGCGATGTTAGATGTATTGTGTAGTGATATCAGGTATTAATGGATAACAAGAGATCTTAGCCCGAGTTTATTTAGTTATCTTTGCGAAATTTTTATATGCAGTCTTTCCTTTTCCTTAAGTCTAAGACACCCTGAAATTTATGCCCTTACCATTGCAAGACAATGATTTAAACTTTCTCTGATCACACAATTCTAGACCATGCATTTTCTTTGTGATATAATTCAGCGATTTATGATTTTTTTATTACCCAACAACTTCATTATTCACTCTGTGATCTGGTAGATTAAGTGTCATCTATTTCAGTTAGTTACTCTGCATTTGTGTATATACATCATATTTGTTAATGATGGGTCACAATGATATCATTAAATATTTATGCATGTCATGTTGATTGTGTCAATTCTTGCATTAAATTGGAAAAATGCCTGTGTTTTGAACCTCAACGTTTGGTGAAACATAGTGAGAGTTACCTTTAAATGTTAGACATCATGCCAATGCTTGGAAAGGCATAAATAGTCTAAAACTCTCTTGTGATACGGTTTTACCTTATAAATTTTTGTTTACCTTCTTTCATGTAGATAGAAATGTTGTTATTTTTTTCCTTTAACACAAAACATATATCCACACACAACATTTTAATCTTGACTGCAAATCTGGTGGAGGCGTTGTAGCTCAGTGCTTGAACAACATTGAAATCTTACTGGGAGACGTCTTTGTTGATTAATAACAATTTTTTCTTTATTATGACAACGATATATAAGATATCCTCTTGCTAATTTCATCTTTATTTATATGGTGTAAATCCCGTTTCATAATGTTAATCTTTTTTTGGTATATATAGTGTAATTTTGTTTCATATTGTAAAATCATTTTTTTTTATTTATATAGTGTTAATCCCACTTCAAGGACAGTTATATATCATGGAAATCTTGTTTCAAGGACAACTATATAATTGATAGTTTAAATAGATATTATGTATAAAAGAGAGAGATTTTATTAATAGCATAGTGACCGTGATTTTATTGATATCGTGTTTTATTAGCGGAGATTTTTAGTAATAGCATATTGATATCATGTTAACTGTTTTTAATTAAAATGAGACAAGGTCATTAACAGTCAACAAATTTATATTTAAATACAACAATTAATTTTTTGTAGCTTCAGTTTTAAAGGATGGTGATAGATACTTATCTCATCTTGGGATTTGGATTTTAGTTGCAACAAGCGATTGTTTAATAATAATATTTTATTAAGTACAAATTGATTTTTGTTTCTTGTTGAGTTGTCGGTTGGGTGGGAGAGTTTTTAGTCATGTGTTGGGATGGTTAAGTTGTTCTCCGACCGAGTTGGATTTATTTTGAGTCCTTGGTCTGGATAGGTCGTGTGTGACAGGGTATTATCACACCTATAACCTAGGGTGGGATGATTCCTAACGAGGGGATCATGGCACGCCCTATTGGATAGAGGTGAATCATGACTTGGTCGAAGTCTGTGCTTCTCTTTGAGGGTGTTTGTTCATTGTAGTCGTTAATGGTGCTTGGGTTTTAACGCGTTCCTGCGTTTGTTTGCATGCCATAGTGGCTCCAGTTAACGGTCGTTGAAACCATTGTGTCAGATTTGTGGATGTTTATCCTTAGCATGTAGGCGTTATCGACGTGTTTCTGGCAGGTAGTCATTTCTCTCTGTTTCTTTACGCATGTTTCACCTAGTTTCTCTTGTGCTAGTGCATGGAGTCATAGTTGTGTTATACTTTCTATGCGGGAATGTGTTCGTGGTCAGGTGGTGTGGTTCAACTATTGTCTTCATCACCTTCTTGCCTAAAAACCAAAAACAAACTGCAGTTTTTTCTTCGCTTGTAGTCGTAACGTTTGAGGGGTCTTCACATATGGTATCAGAGTGGGTTCAAACCGCGACTTGGGAAAACTACGAATTTCGCTGATATGATTTTGATTATGATGTTGCTAATTAAGTTGACTTGTATTCATGAAGATTATCATGGTTATAGGATGCCATGGAGGCAGAAGATGGGGTGCTAGGGGAGGAGGCATGACGCCTACAGTGGAATCCACGCCTCAGGGGTCTAACCCGGAGGGAGAGGAACAGGTTGCCAGGAAAGAGCACATAGCAGTGGGTGATGTGGTTTCGATGATGAGGTATTTTCAGTGCATGTCTAAGGCACTGATTATCCATTTGGACAGATATGAGGCCAGGAAGCCGACACCCCCTGAAGGTCCATTGTGCACTGCGTTTGGTACTAGTAGAATTCAATGTGAACTCGAGAAGCTCAAATTTCTCGTGTTCTTTGGTGCCCAAGACAACGCAGCAACCGAAGCATGGTTGGAGAATATGGCAATGTTCTTTTTACTTTGCGACTATACGTCCAACATGAACGTCCACATGGCGGTCTTTGAACTTAAGGGGAGCACTCTTCTTTGGTGGAAGATGCTCCTCCCACAATTGAACATAATCGTCGAAGACATGTCATGGGAACTGTTCAAGGAACAATTTTGAGAGAGGTACCTATCAGAGTAATTCATTGAGTGTCAACTCAACGAGTTCAACGACTTACAACAGGGTGGTCGTACGGAGCTCGAGTACGAGGCCCATTTTATGGAGTTTCTTCAGTATGCTCTGCATATTAATACTAAGAAAGTTAAGGTCAACATGTTCTTATTCAGCCTTAATGTTAGCATACGTGCAAAGGTTAGGAATTTCATTCCTCAGACCTTGAATGATGTTATCGAGAAGGCTCTCATAACAGAGGAGGAGCTTATCAGTGGGGGTTAGAGTAGCACTCTAGTGAGGACAGCAAGGAAGCTGTCATCCAATGCACTGCAACATCAAATACCAGTGAGACATATGCCATGATATCGTGGCTTTGAGAGTGGATACACTTTCCCTAAACATCGGTGATCAAATCCTCAGTAACAAACTCCTTATCGCGGACCACAACATCAACAACAAGGTCGACTGCATCAGCAATAGATTAGGTCTGTTCAATAGAACATACCAGGATTCCAGACCTGTGGGCCAGCAGCTTCTACTTTGGGTACGAGGAGTACTGGACCAAAGAAGGAGTGTTGGAGATGTGGGGAGACATACTACGAGCGCAACTGCCCAATGGAGAGGAATAAAGGATTTGTATCAGCGAGACCCACTATCATGGGAGATTTGGGCAAGGCCCATCAGATTCATGCAACGGTGAATAACTGCTAGATAGATCACCAGTAGACTTTGCTTGATACGTCAGGTACCGTCTCTGACCATACCCTTAGGATTTTGATAGATCCCGGTGCTACCGAGAGTTTCATTTCGGGTGCAGTGCTAAAAAAGATTAAAGTAAAGGCAGTCAAACATGATGAGTTTATCTTTGTAGAGATTGCTTCGGGAGACAAAAAAAGGTTGGAGGAAAGGTTATGGGATGTACTCTTAACCTGGGATATATTGTCACCAGGGCCAGCCTGTAGATCACGATCATAGGATATTATGACATCGTGATCGGTATGGACTAGTTGTAATCGCATGAGGCGATACTCAACTGTAAGACGAAATGGTTGATCTTGGTCGATGATGAGGGAAAAAGACGCATGATTTTTGGATGGAACCACAGAGTTTCCCTAAGGTTCATCTCTTCCTTGTAGTTATGGAAGAGCTTGTGCAAGGGATGTAAGCTTTACGCAATCCTTGCGTTAAACGAGAAGGGAGTAGCGAAAGGACTAGAACACCTTCCTGTGGTGAGAGAGTTTGCAGACGTCTTCCCGGAGGATTTACCTAGGATGCCTCCAGAAAGGGAATTGGATTTTATCATTGACCTAAAATTGCATATTGAACCAATAGAGAGAATGTCGTATCATATGTCAACCCCATAGGTACAGGAGTTGAGAATGAAACTGAAGGATTTGTTGGACCTGCGACTTATATGTCCGAGTGTGTTACCGTGGGGTGTGCCTGTTATTTTCATACGAAAGAAGGATGGGTCATGGAGACTCTACATTGACTACCGTCAATTGAACAAGGAAACGATCAAGAATCAATATCCATTACCAAGGATTGATGATCTATTCGATCAGATGAAGGGTGCGACGATGTTTTCCAAGATCGATTTATGATCAGAATGTCAGCAGTTAGAGATCAAGGAGGATGAAATCCCTAAGATCGCCTTTAATATGAGGTTTGGTCATTACGATTTGATTGTTTTACTATTTGGATTGACAAACGCTCTAGGGGTATTTATGAGTTTGATGAACGGGGTGTTCCGCGAGTACTTGGACAAGTTTGTCCAACTATTCATTGATGATATTTTTATTTATTCTCAGGCGATGGAGGAGCATGACGAGCACTTATGCTTGGTACTACAGTGTGTGCAAAAGAACAAATTGTATGAGAAATTGTTCAAATGCTTGTTTTATCAATCGAAGATTCACTACTTAGGGCATGTCATCTTCGGTGAAGGTATCATCGTGGATCCATCAAAGTCAAGGCTCTTATGGAATGGCCTCCATCGACGAATGCCCTGGAAGTGCAGAGCTTCATGGGTTTAGTAGGATACCATTGAAGGTTCATCGAGGGATTTTAAATATTGTTGATGTTTATTGATTGAGTAATTATATTCTCTCGTGCCATTGAATAATGTTGATGTATGGTAGATTTAGTAATTACATTACTCTTGCACCATGACTACTTGTTAATTAAGATTGATTATTCATCTAATTGGTTTTGAGCTTGATTGTATTAGTGGGCTTTAGATACCTCCTTGTTCCTCAGAACAATTTTCATCCCTAGGCTTGAGAGTTGTGTCCTGGAGGTCCTAACCATGCATGATAGGTTGGGCATGTACTTACTTAAATGCTTCGTGACATGGTTGATCAGTTACGTGTAATTCACTTCAGTTGATCTTGATGGGTTGAACCACGTTTCCATTTTATTAATGTGTAACACAATTATTTATAATAGAATTAGAAAAAAGGACTATTCTTACATACATAGACTTTCTGATCTACCTAAGAAAGCGATCTACTCGAGAAGGTGACCACACAAGCCATAGTCCGACTTCTTGACCAATCAATTGGGAGCCAATGACGGGGAAAACCATTGGTTTGTGTAACCAATCAATGGAGAGCCAATGACGGGATGATCTGCGAGTAGCCAAGAGGATGTGGCTATTTAAGTGTGAGCCTCAACTATCAAAGGGAGAATCTCATTGTAGCCATAGAGGAGGGCACACTTACTTCATCTCGAAAAAGGAGAAACCAACAAGAGTGAAAACCCCAGGTTGGTGCGCCCTCCTTTCTGCCTCAGAATCTTGATGGAAAACTATTTTCTCCCTAAGAGGTTCGATATGTAACATAATAAGCTCTCTCTCAAAGTTGGAAGTATGGAAAACAAAGAAACCAAGATGCATCCATGAAGGAAGGCACATTGGTTAACCCTGAGAACCCCAAAAAATGATATTGCAGTAAATGTGAAATGTAAACTCAGAAAATAAAAATCAAATGAGACACATAGCTTCACGGAAAAAGATAAGAATAATTTATTTGAGATACGGTTCACATCTTCTTAACTAAATAACATCAAAAGGTGAAAATGGGTCGCGTGGTTGAATTGTGTTCCCCGCGTGGGTGTTCCCGTAGGGGGCCTCCTTGACCCAATTACTCCTTGTGTATATCTGGAAGTGGCTTCCATGAGAAGGTGAGGAAATTTGTTGTGAAATACTTCAGTTGTGATCCACTTTGCCTGAGCTGGAGTTTGTGATTGGGAGACTACCACATATGAAGTGTATGTTTGATGCCTTGTAGAGCGATTCTGGGTGTCCAACACAGTGCCTTTGGCCAATGGGAGTTGGAAATACAAAATGTTGTCCACCGGATGAGTGATGGTGATTGTTTCTTCAAAGAGGGGAGGCTGAAACAACTTTAATTTATTTACATTAATACAATTATGGTTTCCCAGTTGTGGTGGCAGATTCAACCTATAAGCATTTTTTCCAATATTTTTGAGGATGGTATAGGGACCATATATTATTGGTAGAATCTTGTGATGGTAACCTTTGAAGCACTTATTATCCAAGTGTAATCAGACTTGATCCCCTGGTTGAAAGCACATGAATCTACTTTGTTTGTCATGGCACTTCTTGGCATGCTCTTGAGCTGCTTTAAGTGTTGTTGTTATTGCAGTGTGGCATTGTGCAATTTGTTGAAGAAACCGTTGTGCTGAGAATTGTTCCTTCTGTTGATGCAAGGTACCTTGACGAGCCCAAGTGAGTGGGAGCTTGGTTGGAGATGTTGGTTGGAAGCCCAAGCAGACTTCAAAAGGTGAAAATCCTATAGAAGAATGTGTTGTCTTGTTGTAGCTATGTTGTAAAATGTGCAAGTAATTGTCCCTCTTCCATAGAGGAAATAGGGCAGGGGGATTAGGCCTTTTCCTTGAAAAATACCTAACATGGGAGCATTCCTAGCATGCTCTTTGTCCACACCCTAGACCCACCCCCCAGAAATAACCAATGTCAAAGTAGTTCACATTGTGACTCTAAACAAATTTCGGCCATAATTTTCTCAAAAAATATAAAGGAACCTCCCTATTATTGAGGGGAGGTTTATCAAACACCATGAACCACCTATCCATCCAATTTTGAATAATTTGTGGGTGGATGGACCGTTTAATTAATTTGTGTTTCATGGTGATAGGTGGTTGTTGCCCATATCAAGGATCAATAAAAAGATACACCAACTATTGTTTTGAAATACCCAAGTCACTAACTTTGTTTCTATTCAATCTAGTCCTATAAAACTCGAAAATTCTAGACCTATTTTAAGAAATACTAGTTAAATTCCTTTGAGAACATGCAATGGATGATACAATGGTGTCCAGTGAAGTGGCCAACTAAAATTTGGTAGGTTCTATTATGTCCCTTAATTCATGGATACGAGACATCAATGTGGCCAACCCCTCATCAATCTATATGTTTATGTTGGGTGGCTATGGTGGGTTGGAGTTGTTTGGGTCTTGATATTCTTGTGTATTCTTTTCATTGTCTTTGGGTTCCATCTTAATAATATCTACTATAATTTAATAAGGCCTCACATCAAACCAATCATATCATGAAGCCAACTCAATCAACTAGTAAAAATATATAATGGGTGCACGAAAGACCTAACCATCAAACCTATATCAGATCACGAAGACAAAGGTTAATTAAGAACTAATCAATACCATAAATCCAATTTACAAATTACGAGAACAACTGAAGGTGATCCGAAATGAGATTTGCTACAACATTTAATAAAGTAATTAGAGTTCCCAAGATTAGTAGAAACTTATGAGTTGTTTTCCTCGTTATGCACCTATCTAATTGTTAGGGCTTGTGATATCTTAAGTCTCACCCTGAGTACTCGATAAGGGGTAATTAATTACTATGAAAAAAATCCATAACTAAAAATTAAACTAAATAAAATCATAAATAAAAATTAAACTAAGTAAAGAACGCTGGAAATGAATAACAGTTTATTTAATACATCACATTGAGAAACTATTACATGTTTTAAAATAGAACATTGCTAATGAAATTATTGCACTCAATGAAACTAAAAGGTTAATATAAAACATATAAACTATTACATGTTTTAAAATAGAACATTGCTAATGAAATCATTGCACTCAATGAAATTAAAAGTTTAATATAAAACATATAGGAAAAAAAAAAAAATACATGAGGGTCAATCATCACATATACTATTGGCGGTAGGTAAAAATTAATGGCAATTTTTTATACATTGATACCATATTTCAAAATAATATAACCAGTAAATGAGAAAAGTCAAGATGGATTCAAACACATAACTCAGCTAAAAAAAACATCAAAAAAAATCTTAAAAGCTTTAAAAATGCACCAAAAAATTTTCGAACAAATTTCAGAAACCTTTTTAAGATGATGGCAGGGAAGCCCCAATAGTTGGATTCATCAAACAACTATTTGAATTCAAGCAAAACTCAGAGGTGCTTTCAATTCACTCCTTACAATCATCAAAAGAGCGATATATATTTTCACTGTGCTAAATATTCAAAATATTACTTGTTAGAATTAAATATAGGCGACAACTCTCTCTATATATAATCAAATTCAAACGTTAGCACGAAACACAGGCTATCACGAGCTGCGAGCAGCATGAATATTAATAACAACCATGGGCGCGGGGCATCAAGATGAAGCTGATAACTGGTGGCATTGAGCTACGCATTGTAATGAGAAGAATCCAAGCATGGTGAGCACCCAATTGGCACAGAAACCGGAGGACCAGGGCGCTCTGTATTGTCACGCCCTTCGGGAGGGATCAAACGAGGTCTGTGCAAAGCAGGATTGATGCAGGATCCAACAATAATATCAACCGGACCCGCTGCTAGAAGAATCCCTTCAACCATTCCTGAAACGACCTTCTCTTTAGAGGCAACCAGAGTTATAGTTAGAGAATTGCAATGTGGCAGATAAGAGTATCTGAAATGTGCCTCGGAGCTGTGTCACTGAACCAGCCATGGAGATGGTCACATCACCCACC
>SNQJ01S0223321.1:9242-21404 GCA_010110895.2 Picea sitchensis
TCTACGTATCTGAACTCATCTTACTCAACTTCATTTATATTAATTCTCTTTATCATTGTACCAGAAATAAATATCTCTGTAGCACCGAGATCTATAAAGATATTAAAATTTTGATTGGTGATCTTACCTGACATCTCAAGCATAGTGGAATAGTTCTCAGTGTGACGGTTGTTCACCGTTGCATGTATCATGTGGGCCTTGCCCAAATATCCAACTATAATAGGTAATAATTATCCAGACGTGTTGGCCTTCTCCATTAGATAGTTTCACTGGTAATGTGATTCCCCAAATGTATAACATGTAGTCTTTGGTCCAGTGCTCCTAGTCCTCAAAGTAGAAGTTGTTGGCCTAGGAGTTTGCGATGTTGGTCTATTCTATTGAACAAAAGTAAATTTTTTTTGCTAATGTGAACAACGTTGTTGTTTTTTTTATTGTGGTGCTCTATAAGGAGTCATATCCTGAGGATTATGTCATATCGATGCCGAGAACATAGGTCCAGTGGGCGTATCTTGTTGTCAAAATTTCTGTCTAGCAGGTGTATGATGTTGTTGCACTCCAGATGTCATTTTTCTATTCGTTCTAGAAGGATTCCATCCCTGATCCCCAGTGTTCAGTTCTTCCTCATCTATGAGGACCTTTTGAGCTGCATCGTTCAATGTCTAAGTAATTAGGATCCTCACCTTTACATGAATGTTGATGTTAATATCGAACACAAACTTGTTGAGCTTTATCTTCTCCGTGTTAATATGTGGAGCATACCTAAGTAGCTCCATGAATCTGGCCTCATATGCCAACACCATATGATTACCTTCACTTAAGGTGTTGAACTCATTAAGCTGGCGCTCAATGAATTCCTTGGACAAATATCTCTCCTGGAACCGTTCCTCAAACAACTCCCATGACACATCTTTGATGGCCATGTTTAGTTTGGGTAGGAGTGTCTTCCACCAAATTAGATCGCTCCTCTTCATATGGAATATCACCATGTGGACTTTCATGTTGGAGGTTTAATCATGAAGTATGAAGCATATCACCATGTTCTTCAACCATGCCTCAATGACTAAGCCATTTGTGGCACCCCAAAAATTGGGAAACTTCACCTTCTCAAGCTCTCGGTGTATACTACTACTACCATATGGAGCCCGCTATGAAAACACATTGTGCACAAATTCTCACTCCTCATCGTGATCCAGGCAGTTGATCAATGCCTTTGACATCCTCTGGAATGATCGCATCATACCTACCACATATCCCGCAATAAAATGCTCCTTATCAATAGTTTTCTCCTCTCCCTGAGGTTTATATCCCTATGGAATGGATACAACCAGAGGAGGCACAACTCTTCCTTGAAGACCACAATGTTTGTAACATCATGCTCTTGCGAGCACGTGTTATTGACTTATTCTTAAGTACACTTGCATGTAAATCATCTAGTTATAGTACATATTGAGGATGTCAATGGCATCAATGGACCTCCTTGGACTCTAGATTGAGTCAAGGAGTGGATTTTATTGGTTTGAGTATTTCATTATTGCATATGTGACATATGATCAGTTATATTATGATGTTGTTTATGGATCATTGGCAATGTTCATTGATCGATGCAGGTTGAAGATTGCTTGCTAAAATGACTCACATAAGGAGTAAAGGGACCATGCACATAGACCAGATATTGAGGGAGAGGTGTGGTAGCATCCCTTTCACAACCTACTATCACTCTCATCATGGATTGAATTGTAGGTTAATGATTCCCTAAATCGAGAGATCCATGATGTCGCGAGGGAAGACTGAGACAATCGCTCATGAATAATTTTAAGGGGCACACAATAAGGAAAGTTCCTTATTCCTTAGAAGCCCTTAGTCTCTCACAAGTTCGCCCAAATGGAGTGTTGACTCCATGGCTTAGACAACTACCAAAACAAGTCAAGGGCACGTTCCATAATTAAAAATTTGAATCAAAGGTGAGTGGCATCCTTGGAGCACGAAGTGTGTCTTGAAGGGAACATTGTGTAAATAAAATTTGAGACAATGAACATGGTTGGCCTAGAAAACCCTGACTGAATAATAAAACCTGGTATAATTGTTAAGTATTGTCAGATTTCATTAATTAAATAAGGATTGAAAATTTTAATTTTAAATCCCCTTTTGGAAATCTAAGCCTATTAAAATTTAATCCTAAGTCTAACTTTATGAAAATACTAAAACTAAAATACAAATTAAATAACACAAGAAAGAGGAAAGTCAATTCAAGAAAATAAGAAAGATGAAATCATTCTAAAGGATTAATACAATTCACACGTGTGCAGAAAATACCTAATTGGAATTTAAGATGAGAAAGGACTAAAGCATAAAAGAATGTGTGTGCATATAAAGGTATCTAGAGTCTAGTAACACTAGTCTAACTAGAAAAGAATCATATTTTTACTCAACTCGATTTTAGAAAGGCGCCAATCATTAATTGGAAATAAGGGGAATAAAGAGACAACTAGGGGTGATTTAAGGAGCGCTTTTAGGATGGGTGAGGGAAATTGACTTTTATTAAAATAAATTGTGGATTTACTTGTGCAACTAAGGGGAACAGTGACAAGTGTATGGGGGAAGTAATTATTAATTGATTAATTAAAAATGAATTAAATGTGCAAGTGGCAAGGTGTCATTAAGGAAACTCCTATAAATAAAATGAGGAAAGGGGGAAAATGGATCACACTGGTTATGGGTAAAGTTATGCTGCAAAAATTTGTTAGGGTTTTAGCCTCGAACCCAACCACTTACTTTGCTACTGTTGCGCGCATGGAGACCGAGGGAGGGGGGCACTCATCTCCCTCCTGCAAAAATGTTACGGCCAAGGAGCATGGCCCCAACCACTTCAAAAGACTGACCTTCGAACTCCCGGAAGGAATGCAACAGATAATCTAGGAGAAAGAAATGCTAAAGGAGAAGGCAATGGAATTTGATCTAAAAACCATTCAACCCAAAGCTACTCGCACCTAGGAACCTGAAAAATTCATTTTGCAAGCCCAGATTGCCCCCAAATATGTCATCATCTCTCTAAAAATAGAAAATTAGAAACAATACATGAGATATTTCTCCCTAATAGGGAAATTCCTGAGGCCATGGCCTTCGTAAAAAGACCTTGTTAAATGGATTCAACATTGGTGGAAGCCTAAGGGTCATTATGACCTCTAGCTTGGATCAAAAGGCTTCTTTACAATAACACGACACAACTTGGAGGAAAAAAATCGAATCTTCTACGGAGGGCCAAACTTGTACAACTTGGTAGGCCTCTTTCTCCACTTCTGGATGGAGAGATTCAGCCCGAAAAAGGAAGATTTCACCCATGCTCTAGTATGAACGTGACTATATTCACTCCCACAGGAATTCTAGATTGAAGAGATCCTGGCAAGAATTGGAAACAACATAGGAATCTATGTCAAAGTCTCGGAGGAGACAAAACATCGAAGGTACATTTCTTATGCCCACATTTGTGTTTATTTGAACATCTCCAAACCTCTCCTCGGAGTAATTTCCCTAGATTACCAAGATGAGGAATGGTCCCAAAATCTCGATTATGAGCATATCCCCTTCTTTTGTCGCAAATTCCATGAACATGGTCATCTCTTCTGCAAATTCCATTTAATAACCCAACCAAACCTTCTCTGGAAGATCTTGACAAATCCAAGGACGGTTTCACCCAAGTCACAGGTCAAAGAAGACACCCTGCTAAAAAATCCCCACCTCAGGCCCCCCCTAGACCCTTGACCAAAATTTCATTTGAATCCCTTCAAACCACATCGGATACCCCCTCCTCTCATACCAATCCTCTGACACCCCCAGCGACAAGCCAAAATCCTACCATTCCTAACCCCCTACCTTAGACTCTTCACAGCCTGCTGTCACAGAGACCTGTCTTCCTACAAATCTAGGATTGGATATAGGAGATCCAGATTTGGACCAGGAGGATCAGGAGCTAGCAGGTATAGATATGGAACATTTGGAACAAGCCTACCACAAGATTAATATGTACACCATACCACTGGATCAACTGCGCAAAGTACACAAAGTCTTCCTCAACTCCTCGGCAAGGGGATCATCCCTAGCTAGTTCGAATCTAGGAATCCAAAAAGGCACCTCGAAGGAACAACACAAACCCACAAAAGAGGAGAAAAAGAGAGGTCAAAAACTAAAACACCAACTCATTCAATATGTTAGTAACTTTCTCATCAACTCAGTTCAAATATATCTGATCTCAGACAGTTTCCCTCCCCTCCAACCCCCATCGTCCTCATGAAGATACTGTCCTAGAATATAAGGGATCTTAATGCCAAAAGAAAACAAGGTTTTCTCAATGAGAGAATCAATAAGGAACAACAAGAGATACTTCTCGTATAGGAAACAAAGTGCGCAGGAGAGGAAGCTTCATCCACTCTTCAAAAATGTTGGAAGCAAGCCCAGCAGGTGAGAGTGGATTCCGGAGGAGAAGCGGGTGGCTTAGCGATGCTATGGAAGCCAAACATAGTTTTATTGGATGGGTTATTCACCTCTAAATGGACCATCACAGCCTCCCTTCACCTCATTGTCTCAAACAAACAGGGCTACATCACAAACGTCAATGGACCTCCTTGACCAGGTGACAAGGAAGCCTTCCTTCACCACCAGGACTAGATATCCCACCGTATTGGATCCCAACGTTGGATCCTCGGAGGAGACTTTAACATGATCAATGGTCTAGAGGAAAAAAAAGGAGGCACACGCACCTTGGGAAATGACAGTGAGATTTTCAACCGTACCATTGGCATACCAAATCTCATTGATGTTGGTACGAACAATGGGCCCTTCACATGGTCCAACAGACGCTCGGGGAATCATCATGTTTCGAGAAAATTAGACTTCTTCCTCCTTTCAGAATCCATAATGATGGATGGCCTCGTATGGAATGCCACAATCATCAACACCCCGAGGTTAGACCATTGACCGATACTACTGAACCTTAACATTGGCGGTAGCCCAGGCAGAAAACCCTTCCTCTTTGAAAAATTCTGGTTGATACACCCGGACATACAAACAAACATTCAACAATGGTGGGAAAAGGTGACCACACAAACAGGGACCCCGATGTATAGATTTCAACATAGGCTCAAAAACCTCAATCTTCAGCTAAAATCTTGGAACAAGTCCACCTTTAGCAACATCCTGCAAGCACATGTAAGTCTTAATCAGAATATGAAAACTCTCCAATAGCACATTCATTCTCAAGGACTGATGGACTCCCTAGAGGAGCATGAAACTATACTAAGCAGCCAGATTGTAGAAAGAAGGGCGCAAGAAGAGATACTCTGGAGACAAAAATACCACATCTAATGGTTAAAAGAGGGGGAAAAAACACCAAATTCTTCAACAGATCCATGGTTCAGTGTCGACAAACTAATTGCATCACTCACCTCATATAGGAACTGGGGACAAAAATTCAACAACACACAGACATAGAAAAGGAACTGCTCTCATACTACAAAAATCTTCTAGCGAAACCCCCAATCGAAGGATCACAGGATATCATATAAATTCATAAGAACATTCCCAAGGAGGTCACCAAAGAGAAAAATGAGTCACTCATGAGGCCGATCACTCAGGAGGATCTTGACAAGTCTCTTAAGGATACCCCACTAGGAAAAGCTCCTAGACCGGATGGGTTCACCTCAGATTTCTTTCACTACTGCTGGAACATCATTTGGGAAGACGTTTGGGAAATCATCGAGGACTCCAGAAGATCCGAGAAGTTTATTCAAGCCCTCAATTCGACCTTTCTCACCCTTGTATCCAAAGAAAACAACAGTACCTCCCCCTCGCACTTTCATCCTATCTCCCTTTGCAATGAGATATATAAAATCCTAACTAAAATCATTGCAATGCACCTCAGTCTGGTTATGTGGAAGGTAGACAAATCCTTGACAATGTCATCCTAGCCCACAAAATCATTAACTCGCTACACTCAACAAAAAATCAAGGTATTCTCCTAAAACTAGATCTTTCTAAAGCCTTTGGTAAGTTAAGCTGGAGCTATTTGAGATCAAACCTCCTCTCCTTTGGTTTTGATTCTATTTGGGTCTCCTAGATTGTCAATCTTACTTCTTCATCCCTATTCTCCATTCTCATCAATCGTGTTCCCTCGAAACCCTTCTCCCCCTCACGGGGCATAAGGCAAGGGGACCCGCTCTCACCCTTCCTTTTTATCCTTACGGAAAAAGGACTGAATCATAATATCAAGGTGGCCATCAATGATAATTCCCTCTCTGGCCTCACCCCCCATGGCATCTACCGCTCTATCTCCCACAGTCAATTCATGGATGACATTCTTCTAATGGGACCATCTACCTCTAGAGAATCCCTATGCTTCAGATCCATTATTGACCTCTTTTTTGAGGCCTCGGGCATGGAGGTGAACATGACCAAATCCCAAGTTTTCTTCTTTAACACACCAATTGAGATCCAAAACCACCTCACCCAAATCTTCGGATTTACTTGCAGTACTCTCCCCTTTGTTTCTCTGGGTATCCCCCGAATTGATAACCCACTGATAAATGCTTCTTGGGAATCCCTGTTGTCCAACTTCCGCAAGAAACTCTCTTCTTGGACCTTTCGATCCCTCAATCTCCCTAGGCACCTCATCTTCATCAAATCAGTACTACAGGTCCTCCCTGTCTACACTTTTTCATCCTTGGCAACCCCAAATTTTATACTCAGCACCTTAAGAAACATAAAAAGAATCTTTCTCTGGCAAGGCACCAAAGAGGGGAGAAAATTCACCTTGGTAAGATGGAAAAAGGTCTACAAACCAAATAACCTAGGAGACCTTGGCCTAAGAGACCCAGCCATACTCAATAAAGTCCTCTGTGAAAAAATTTGGTGGCGATCGCTAAAGAGACCCCAAGACCTTTGGGCACGTCTTTGGGGGAAAAAATACACTCCCACAGTCCCAGGAAAAGAGATCATTAGGTGGAGTGGTCAGAATCCGAGCTCTCTCATATGGAATGCGGTCAGGAATAATCAGGGTCTTATCACAAACTATTCATTCTGGGAATTCCAAAGCGGGTCTTCACCACTCATTTGGGGCGATTCTTGGCAACAAATCCCATCCCTAAATACTAATTTGAATCTCATTGCCTTCATCCCCTTTACAATGGAAGTAGGACTCATCAAGGTGAAGGATTATTGGATCCTAGATGGCCCAAGGTAAATTTGGCGCATTTGGAAGAAATCCCACGAGGACTTGAACATCCCCACTGATCTCAATCTCCAACCTTTGCAGGCTCACCTTGACTCATGAAAAATTCTAAGTCAGCAAGGAGATGAAATCCATATATGGGGACACTCTACCACAGACACCTTTAACATCTGAGAAGCGTACCACCTAAGAGAAGGTCGCAACTCCTTACAATGGGAAGAGGTTTGGAGAAAAATCTAGGAAACAAAATCCTTGTCGAAAATCAACACCTTCCTCTAGCTTGTTGTGCACAAAAACATTCTCACCTGGGACAAGCTAAGGAAAAGGGGCTACATCAGCGCATCCAAATTCCAGTTATGTGGTTCATAGGAGAAAATCAAAATGATCTCCTAAACTTGTGCACCTATAGTTCGAGCATATGGGACCACAACGCTTGCCTAACGTGAACCACAAATAGGAATCATATGGGACTCCGGGAAGTAATCATAGGTTGGTGAAGCACATTTTTTCATTCCCCAATCCTCAATAAAATATAGCAGTTGTTACCGGGATTCATTATTTAAGAAATTTGGAAAGAAAGGAGCAGATGAACCTTCCAAACAGTCACTAGAACCTGGAAAGAATTATGGACCACAATCCACTCCAATATTAACAAAACAATCTCCTTGCATCTCTCGATGACTCAGGATCTAAACTGCCCCCAAATGAAAGTCGCATCCTCAACGCCTGGAATCTCAACCTCCACCCCACTATCTCCACCGCTATCTATTGTAAGCTTATCCCCACCCATTGGGAAGATCCACCCATAGGGTGCCACAAACTAAAGTTTGATGGGGCCTGCAGAGGGAATCTAGAACCTCCAGGCTATGGTGTTGTCATTCGCAACAACAAAGGGGAAATCCTCCACATTACTGCAGGAAATATTGGGCACAACAACAACAATATTGTAGAAGTATGGGGTCTCCTCTGTGGTCTACAAGAGGGCACAGAACACGATATTTTTCCTATCATAGTCGAGGGTGACTCGCAAATTGTCATCAATATTCTCTCCCACCTCCTTAATGGGGCAAACTCGGAGAAAATTTCTCCAAGTTGGAGACTCATGAGTGGACTTCTCAAAATCAAATCCACTCTTCAACCACATTGGGTAATCCACCTTTCCCATGTTCGAAGAATGAAAAATCAAGTTTCTGAACTGCTGGAAAATATCGTAGTCGAGTTGCAGGAGGGAGTCTTTGTGTGCTCCCCCACGTCTAATCCCTCCCATCCGACAGTTATTTCTTGTAAAAACATAGAAAACACCAAGGATTGGCCCCTCGATGGGGTGCTTCTGAGCTCAACAAGTGACCAAGCTACAGGGAGGGCTCCTGGCCAGGCGACCAACCACCTGGTGCCCAACCAGTCCCATCCCACCCTCTTCGTCACCTCATGGATGTAATCATGTTGTCACCACCTTACAATCCTCCGATGCAAACCTTCAGTCACAGGAGTTAGAAGTTCTAGAATGCGGGCGACTTCATGGCTCTGCATGCATATTTTCCTTAGACACTTCCACCCCTTCTCACAGGATTCCCTCTCACTCTGGTGCAAACTTCATTATTTTGTCTTGAGCATTTTTCTCACTATTCACTTTCCCTATGGTGCAATCTGCATTTGGCTCTCAGATTCGCAAGCTCGGGCCTCAACATCCTCTTTTCAAGACCGCAGCTGGATTTTGACATATCCCGCCTCATAGGCAAGGCTAAAAGGTTCGCCACCTGGTATGAGGCCAGGGGAAGGAAGCTTCCCACCCCCGACCATCCTTCTGAGGTTGAACTTCCCCCAGTGAGACCTCCAACTAATGCACCCATCCACAACCATCATCCTGAGGCCATTTTTCTCCCTACCATGGTTCTTATCGATGCGACCGCTCATGTTCTTCCTCTTCTAGTTGATCTCTTCCCCATCTTGGCCCCAGTAGAGGCGCCCATCCCCGCTCAGCCTCTCCATGAGACCACCATTGAGTTTTCTCCCCTCTCGAACCCATATGGTTGTAGGGTCCAGTGGTTCGACCTCTTTGGAAACCTATTGGGCTACGCACCTCCCCCCCCNGTCCCCGCCCTCTGCCCCTCCACCTCCTTAGCCTCCCCTCTCTCACCAGGCGATAAACACCAGGAACACGCAACAGACATGGACACCTTGAGCCACCTTCAAAGGGACTTGAGCAACATCAAATGGGACCTGAGGGAGCTCAAGGAAATTACGCTTGATATGCAGCACAAAGACGTCAATCGTTGAAGCCAGGTTGACAAGATGATGGCCTTCCTCTAGGACCTCCAGCAAGAAATGACGACCCGCGACAAGGGCAAGTCTCAGGTGTGATAGGTATACACCGAGCCTAGGCTTAGACCAGGTTTCTAATTTTCTTCTATTCCATATTTACGTCGCTCTTCGTCTACAGGTAGTCATGGGAGGTTGGCCAGAGTTTTTCTTATTTTATATATTTATGGTTATTAGCATCTGACCTGCGTGGCATCAACATGGCAAATTTTATTTTTTGAACAACCGACATCGATGGTTTACTGGAAGGGAACCACTGTCATTGGTCCTAAGGGCAGCGGTAGTTTCCCAGAAGGGCATTGCTGCCACATATGATTAGGAACAATAGCCATCTGTAACTCTTTCAGGATTCAATACAAACACTAACTTACAAAAAAAATAAAATTATGCTGCAAAAATTTGATTGGTTTTACTAGTGAGAGTTGCGATACCCAACTTGAGAGAGAGAGAGAGTGGTCGCTCTACATTGCAAGGAAATCTGAGAGCTAGAGGATATATGGTTGTGTGTGTTCATGGCCTTTTTGTGGCTTGAGGGGCTAGGGGGGAAGAATAGTATCCCTAGCATTGGTTGGGAGGTACCGATGAGGTCTTGACAGTTAGCAAGTGAGAATTTTGGGAGCACAAGGAGCACCATTGAGGAATATCAAACTCAAGTTTCATTGTTATTTCGCAAGAAGTTTTGTTGTGTTATATATAATATTATTTAGTGCAAAGTTACATAATGTGAGTGATTTCTCAATTGATTATCTATCGAGTTGCAATCCATGTTCCCTCTGCAATGTTACAGTTCCACAGTAATGATAAAAGGAATAGCTTATGACAGCTAAATTTTTTAACTTGACAGTTTCTCATCGATTGTTCCACCGGAAATTTCTAACCTATATCCTTGCGAGAATGAATTATTGTGGCCTAATGGAAATTTTTATCAAAAATATCAATAGAATCACGGTTCCATGAGAGCAACCAATATACTATTCTGTTGTAATTTTGCAGTGTAAACCCACGCTTGTAAATATACATTTCCAAGAGAAACGAAGCTCATCCCCTTAAGCTTGGTACACTTTAGTTGAATCTTTAAACTATGATTAGAGGTCCACCTTTCGAAATGATATGCTGGAACCATTTATTCTGGATCACTATCTAAACCATTTTTAATTTTCTTTATTTGGTGATATCCCACCATTCTGATGTTGAAGGGAATTTTGGAATTACTGTATAAACCATTTCATTTTTTTTTCTCTTGGGGGAGATCCCCTCGTTCTGAGAGTTCAAAATAATTTCGAATTTCTGTTTAAACCCAATTAGATTCTCCTTGGCGAGTTCCTAGCATTCTGGGCTTTAAAAGAAATTGGTTTACTGTTTAATAGTTTCATTTTCTTCTTGTAGCGAGTTCCACCAGACTTGAGTCTTGTCCAAGGACCGAGTACGCCCTCCCCTTAGCGATTCTTCTATTTTCGTACTTCTTGCAGAGACTTTCCTTTCTGTGTATTGTTCTTCCGGTGATTAAAAGACCGCTCCTGTAGCAACCCACCTTCATAGTTTTTATCCCAGCGTTCGAATGAGACTCTCCCTTAGCGATTCCATCAGAGATTTTACCATAGATTTACCATGAGATATTTCTCCTGTAGTGAGTCTCCTGCATAGAATCTTCTTCCCGAGATATTAAAACGAGCTCCCTCTCTTGTAACGATTTTCATTCAGAGGGTTTTCTTCCAACGACTTTTTGAGTTCTCTCACCTGTACATATCTTACTTCCAGCGTTTGGAGGTTCATTCTCCTGTTGCAATTTTCCCCTTTTCATTCCATTCATTTGTCTTATGTGTACCCATTGTTACATGGATTTTAGACGGAACTCTTTCTGAGCAGGGTACTGTTCTTTTCACTTTTTCCTTCGAGGTGAATTGCATCTTATATCATGAAATGGATGGTCACTAATAAAGGGAACGAATAAAAGAACTGCCAGGTTAGCTTTTCCTTCTTTTTATCAGTTTTATACATAGACACATGTTACACAGATTTTCGACGGAACTCTCCCCAAGAAGGAGTTCGACGATGGGGAACTCTAGCAGGAAACTGATCTTTTCTCTATATAAACTTTGTTTATGACTAGCACAGCCGCTAACTGGCGGAACGCCGAAAGTAGCTGTTGAGAACGCGTGTGAATATACAATATACTGAAATATATTGAAATATACTGAGAATGCGTGTTTCCAATATAAAATGTTTGTTGTAATCAGTGTGTAGTAATATGAAACGTTTGGCTGCATTAGGTTGATAAATGGAACTAAACATGTTAACAGATGCCTTGATAAATGCAAAAAAGTTATGAACAATAAATCTGATCCATTGATTTTGGAAGACTACTAAGAATATGCCAGTATCTTCAATGCATAACCATCAGATTAGGGTTTAAGGTTAAATAAGATTAAAAGATCATTAATTGTACCCATTGTCAATAGGTGTACTCCTTTAGTTACTGCCGTGCTAGTTTACTTTACCTTATGACTAGTTCTCCCTTGGTCTCCCTTAGGGTTGAAATTTGGTTAGACGCCTTTATCGTTTGAAAAAAAGTAGGTCAATTTTAAATGGTAGGAAGTTTACTCGAACCCTTATATGGTTTTAAG
>SNQJ01S0223322.1:0-14876 GCA_010110895.2 Picea sitchensis
GTCCCAGTGCTGGGTGTAGATGGAATTGCACAATGAATTGTGCATGGTATTTGAACCACTTCATATTTTGTATCATCATGCTCCATTGCGTCAATAATTTATACTGTCTTTTCTATGGTTCCATCACATGCTTCATTGTCCAGGAGTTGAACATCAAGGCTGATTATGAAATTTCTTGTGACAGGGTCATACAACTTGTATCATTTTGTCTATTCAAAATACTCGATGATAATACATTTATGTTCTTCCTTTTCCAACTTCCTTCTCAGTTCATTTGGAACATGTCCATATGAGACACAACCAAAAACTTTAAGTGCGACACATTATTCTTTGAATCTTCACACTCTTTTTCGGACATATGTTCAAGATTTATATTGTAGTTGCTACTACCTCAGCCCAATACTCATTTGAAAAATGTTTGGTTGTCAACATATTGTGCACCATTTCCATGATGGTTCTATTCTTTCTTTATGTGACACCATTTTGTTGTGGTGTGTATCACACGGTAAACTTCCTGTAGTTTCCATGAACTTTACAAAAGTTCTGAAATTATCTTGAAATGTATTCTCCTCCTCTGTTCGTTCTTAGACACTTGATGTAAAAACCACTGTGTTTCTTGACAAGTGATTTAAACTGCTGAAAACAACCCACTGCGTCATATTTATGCTTTAGTGAATAAATCCATGTCTTTATTGAGAAATCATCAATGAATGTTAGAAAATAAGTATGACCTCCTATAGATGGAGTTTGCATTGGTCCACAAATGTCTAAGTGTACTATTTCTATTGGATCTTTTTCTCTGTAAGACTTTCCAACTGAAAATGATTCTCTGTGATGCTTTCCAAATATGTAGCCTTCACATATCCTTTCTGGTTTTTCAATCAATGGTAAGGATTCTACCATATCCTTTGTGTGTAGTAGCTTCATACCTCCAAAGTTCAAATGTCTAAATATGAAATGCCATAACTAGGAATCATCCTGTATTTCAGATTGGAATGTTGCCTTTATCTCTGCGCCATTTTCTCCTTTCTTGATACTCCACACACTTTTTGTTGTACATGCAGTGTCTCACTATGAAAAGTTTCCTTTATCAATAGTTTGCGTTGCATTCTTCTTGTTGACTAGATTTAATGTCAATGGGAACATCCTGTTACTTGTCATCTGGATTTTTGCAATAAGAAGATTTCTTGAGAATTTATCCATGATCACACAATGATTATCTTACATGTGGATTCTATATCCTTTTTGTAACAGTTTACCTGTACTCATCAGATTCTTCTTCAGACCAGAAACATAATATACATTAGACATAAAATTATGTTCTCCTTGTCTGGTTAAAATGTTTATACTGCCTTTCCCTAAGATAGTGACATGGATATTTGTTCGAAGTGTAACCTTCGTTTGGAATGACTCATCCAAACTAGAAAAAAATTCTATGTTTCTTGTCATATGGTTACTACAACCTGAATCTAAGTACCATATGTCATGTGGACTTGCTTGAGAAACATTGCATTCAACTAGTGACACTATATTAGACTGTTTGCATTCAACTTGTGAGAAACATTGGTTATTTGTATTGTGTGACTGATATTGACTTTTCTTTCTCTGATTATACTGTCTCTTTCTGGACTCATATGCATAATGCCCA
This sequence comes from Picea sitchensis, assembly GCA_010110895.2. Taxonomy (NCBI): domain Eukaryota; kingdom Viridiplantae; phylum Streptophyta; class Pinopsida; order Pinales; family Pinaceae; genus Picea; species Picea sitchensis. The sequence continues at coordinate 1,649 of SNQJ01S0223322.1, forward strand.
TACTTTTTACAGTAATGAAATTGAATCTTTGATTTGCCAGTTCTTTGACAACTTGACTAGTCGGTACTTGGGTTTTGACCTCTTCCACCAGTATCTCCAAGATTGCTACTACATCAACTTTTGTTAGAAATTATTCCTCTTCATCTAGATTTATATCTCCCCCTTCCTCTTCCACGACTTATATATGATTGCGTGGAAAATTCATTCTCCAATGACATACTTGATCTATTCTATCTATGTTCATGATTCATGATGGAAGCTTGTAGTTCATCTAGACTGAACCGAATCAAGTATTTTCTCTCTTCTAGAGTCACAACAAGGGTATCAAACTTAGGAGGAAGAATCCTAAGCACCTTCTCAATAAATTTTCTATCTTCTATGGTTTCACCATGAAACTTAATTGATTTATCAGTCCAATGACATTTGTGTAGAATGAATCGACTGTGTGGGAATCTTTCATTGACATGGTTTCAAAATCTCTTCTAAGAATCTACAATTTTACAGTCTTTTCTTTGTCCATACCATGATAATAAGTTTGTAATATTTCCCATTCTTCATTGGCTTTCTTTGTTGATGCAACTCTTGGAAGTATTCTCTCATACATCACTTGATGTATGTAAAACAACACCTTTCCATCATTCTTTCTTTGATATTTCAAGACATCTCTCTCATCTTGTGTGAGGGAATTGTATGATTCCTGATATAGTGGTTCCACATATCGATTCTTGATTATTTACCATACATATTGATCTCGGAACAAAGCCTTCATGGTACAGGATCACATCTCATAATTATTTCCTATAAAAGTGGGAGGTTAAAGATTTGAGGTAGAATCCATATTTCACTTTCAACAAAGTTTCTTCTTTGATAAATTTGTTCTGATAGAACCTTTTGTGATACCATATGTTGAGATCGACTATGTTGGGTCCATGGTGCGTGCAGTCTACTCTCTACAATGTAGTTTAAAATACTACGCACCAAACATGCTACACGACAAAGTTCTCAAGACCACTGCGTAGTACACAGACTTCTTATTTTGTTTCACATTGTGAATATAGACACTTAATGAAATGATTTATGAATATGAAATAATACAATGCTATGCTTACCATATAAACTCATAAATAAGAAAAAAACTTTTTCAATACACAAAACTTGGTATTGATAAAGTTCGACATTATGCGAATATACAAAATAAAATGAAAATATATGAGCTTCGACTCTAATGACTTATTCCATCAATTCTTCAGTTGCTGTCGGTTCTCTCTACCTCTATGCTTCTTATCTACAAATCAACTACTTGTCTTCAACATCGTTGGCTAACTATGATACCCAGACTTATATAGAAACTGACTTAGACTTCCTACAGAAGCTAAGACTCACTCAACATTAAACATTGTCATTAAGTCGATTGACTCTTCAAAAACTTAATTAAAACCAAGAAGATAAAGATTGGCTCCATTTATAACTTCCTACTTTCCGACTGAATTTTGATTAAATGTGTGAATTTTCACTTACTGACATTCATACTATCCGACTAACATTTTGACTAACTGACAAGTTGACTGATAGAAAAATCGACGAAGACGTAAAGATCTCACTCACTTGTAATTACAATTTCCAACATTATCTGGCCGAACAATAGTGGGTAGCTAGATTTTCTAGCATCACCTTGAGTCTGTTAATATTTGGAAGATGAAGAATTGTTGGGTAGATTCGGAATCCTCAAATTAGTATAAGAATGTAATTTGTAATTTTTGAAATCACAGTTTATATCTCATTAAACATTTCAACCATTTTTTTATTGAATTAAAAAGAGAACAAATTACCCAAAAATTTAAAGGGTTTGAGTCTGTTGAATTTGGCAAGTAAAGAATTATTGGAGAGATTCATAATCATCATATTAATATAAGAATGTAATTAGTTTACATTCAACTAAAAATTTCAACCAATTTTTTAATTTTTTATTGAATTAAAAAAAAAACCAAATTTGTAAAGAAAATTCTTCTTATTACACTTCCTATTATCACTCTGTGCTCCACGCATTTGGTATATCCAAGATTTTTCTTAATCATGCTAGTACATTTTTGACTCATTTGTGATATCTAAGGCATGCCCTTCAGTCTCTTTTGAATTGTTGAGATATGAAGTATGTCTCCAATTTGCACATCAATTTAGAAATTGAGTGATACAAGCTCATCCATCATTCACACTGTGCAAGTTGTTAACAACAGTGTGTATGTCTAAATAATTATTACATATGGTGTTATGTGAGCCAAACAATTATCTGTATTCTCAAACTCTCCATTATCTTATGGGTATCTAACTTCTTCTTAATATCCATTCTCTGACTCATAAGTAATCCTTGAATACATAATGTATTTTGAAACAGTAAACAAGCATTACGAAACTCATCAAATACCATATTCATTACACTTGAAATTTTTGAACCGGAATTACACGTGCGGGGAAAAATGAAATAGAAATCAAGTCGAGCATTTTTGTTTCATATTAGGAAATAACCTTTACTGCAAATCTTATTTATACTAGACGTGCACTTCCACGATATGTTGTTTAAGCCAAGGTGATTCGAATAAATCCTTTTTGTAATGTAAAATGAAGTGCAATACACGATTCATGCCATCTTGTCCTTTCTACTAGATTCTTATCTAATGAAAATTGGGAAAGAAGTGACAATATTGCGAAGTATTAAAGAGGAATGAAGCGTAGGAATGAAATGAAAGGTTTCAAATGACCCTACTTGCCAATGCTAGATCCATAAAGTCAGTACTATTCCCTAGTAATGTGTTGGAGATACTTCACACACACCTAGGATTTATCTTTCCTAAGGTTTTCCCTATGTTTATTAGTCATTATTAAGTATCTTGTAGTTAAGGGAGAATATTCCTTTTCCTATTGTTACAAATCAAAATTCCCCACTTTGACAGTGTCACATTCTCATTGTCGTAAATGTCGTAAGTGTCATACTTTTGTTTCAAGTGTTGTAAGTATCGAATCCTCTTTCCCTAACTGATCCATGACGAACGACACCATGAAAAAACTTGATAGAACCCCTAAAACATGTTAGAAGAAGAATCCCCATCATCTCACTGTTGGAACAAATGTTCTTCTAGGGAATTATTCATCTTGGTAACCTTTTGGAAGATCAACGCTCCTCTGTTCATACACAGGGAGCACTAGCGCTCCTTATCTGTCTCAGGGGGATCGTTGTAGTGCTATGATTCCCATTCTAAGGGAGCACTGAGTTGGTTGAGGAAATCTTGGAAGAAGTCCCATTTTCTTCTAAAGACAAATATGGATGGATCGAGTTGGTTTGGTTGGAATCTCATTCTAGGGTTTCATCTGAGGAACATATCACAAGTATTTGAGCCATATCCTCAACTAATTCCATATATACCCAAGTATTTTGAGCCTCTCAAAACCTATAAATGGAGGCATTCCCATGGTAAACAAAAAAGAGGAGAAAATAAACAAAGAATTTTTCTTTTGGCTGTGGATATTTCGAGCAAGGGTTGGAAAAGGAGGACTTTGAGAGGCTGTTGCAACATCATCTGAAGATTGTAAGTTTCTTCTTGAAGTTCTCATCTAATATAATTATCTTATTTCCTTCAAGTATCTGGTTTCATGTTCTTGCCTATGTTTAATTTGATTTTTATAGATGGATTTTATTCGCCTAATCTATTAGAGTAGAAGGAATTCAATTGTTTCTTGTTGTGCATTGTAGGTATTGATTTTTGCTAGGAATTGGATCAAGCTTGCAGGTAGGAACAACTGGGAAAAACGTCACAAATAGAGTACATTCCAGTTTACCTCCTCCTCCCTTTTTCAATAATAAAAATGCATTTATAGGAATGGTAGTCTCCCAATTTTTTTTTCTATATTGGTATAAGGGTCAGTAATCAAAGGGAAAGTTCACCTCTCCGTAGGGGAATATTTCCATAACAAGAATTGGCGACTCCAATGGGGAATGAATTTTTAGTTTGATCGTTCCTTGGTTTGTCCGTGACCTTTGTCTATACTTATACCCTATATTATTATCTAATATGTTTTTACATCTCTTTTGTGTTTTCTAAATTGTCTCGCAGAGCCTCTTACTGATTTTTTCTGAGTTACTTATATTTTTTATCCTTTCGCTCAAAATTTCCCTAGAACTAGAACCCCTATCCAGTTCAATTCATAGCGATGTTACTTAATCAACACTCCCCTAGAGTCTACTAGGGAGCGTTGAAGCGTTTTCATGCTTTGGTTACCAAAGTAGTGATTTTCCTTTCTTTGGGAAATTTCAGGATTTCATGCTTGTTGGGTATAGTCTTTGGATCTCTTTCTCTAACTCAGGTCTTATTCTGTCTAATCTTGTCTTATTTTTGACTCAAACTTCCTACCTTTCATTCGTATTAGACCTTATTCAGTTTTTATTGTCTTTACTTATTGAAAAATAAACCATTCTCTCATAAAATTGGTTTCTTTTTTCCACTCTTCTCGATTATCTGATTGATTGGAGGTTTTGACATGGAAGACAATCAAGCACATATCATTTTTTTTATTTATCATTGATCCTTCACTTAATTATTGAAGATGATAAAATCTGACTTTTGGTTTCGTAGTTTTTTTGTTTGAGTGAATAGCTTTGTATTTGTTTTTCTTTCGGTCTCTTGTTTACTACTGAGAGTGTCTTTGTTTCTATGTTTTTTTCTTCCTACTTTTTCAAATCAAAATAGTGAACCTTTTTCATTATTAGTGAAACAACAAAGCATTAGAGGAACATCTTAGTTTGCATCCATAATCAAACAAAGAAGTATTTGTATGCATTGGTTTTGGATATTAAAAATGTCTTCTTTATAATTTGTCAATTGTCTTAATTCTTGTTTGAGAACAAAATAACATAAAATTTCGCATTTTTGAGTGCTTGTTAGTGACGAAAGAAAATAAATTCTTCTCCTTCCCGTAGCTATAAGTTAATTGAAAATAAAGTTTTCATATCATTATTTTTACCTCTTTTTGGAGTCAAGTCTCAAACATCATCAGTTTCACTAGCATTCACCCTTGTGTAACAAAAAACCACAAAAATAAACTAATTAAAATTGAACTAGAAACTTTTATTTTTTGGATATTTACACCAACAATAACCTAGGACTAGCACTTTGGAATAGGTTGTGAGAGTAAATATCCAAAGAATTCAAGTCAAAATTAGAATATTTTGAAAGGGAGAGCAAATCCAACCTTCGTATAAGCATAGCTGGGATCCCCCTCTCACACAGGGGTTAAACATGAGGTTGCGTGCAGGAGAGCAGCGTATATTATTCCTCTGAGGCTTAACCAATTGTAGTGGTATGATTTTATATTGAGGGTTCGTCTTGAGGATCATTTTTTTTCATTTGGTCTCAGAGATTCATGAATACCAAATTCGTTCGGGGTCCTCCAGAGTTTACCAGTCCATTTGTCCTCCGTTCTCTTGAAGAATTTCAGACTTGATATGTTGCCCATATGTTCGGACTCTACTGTCAACCGTACCTTTCGAAAGGATGATTTCAAGTTGGTATACTTAGTGGCCATAATATTCAGGGTATTTACATGAGGTGACAGTGAAGACAAGTCTTTTTTGTACTTGGAGCATACATTGGTCAATCTTCACTCGAGCTCCTTGAAGGGTAACCTATGGGTAAAACCATGAGGGAACTTGCATGAAGGTATAACTCTATTAATAAGGAAACTAATGTAATTGGTCCACCATATCATATCCTAGCCCCTTATCAATTTTATCAAACGATGTTATATTTCATCACCAACTAGTACATTCATTGAGAGAAGACATTTTTTTTATTGTTAGTTTTCTAGATTTCTTAGGGAATCTTGTTTGTTTACTTTAGTTTTCCTTAAAATGGGTACTATGGCCAATGAAGGTCTCTGTAGATTATGTTATGTGAAAGGGTTTCCTCCAAAATCCTACAAACCCATACCTCCTAGCTCAACTAAAGACACTTACCATGACGAGGTCAAAAACTATTCAGACGCAGGGAGTGTCACCACTCCTTTGATAGAAAATATTGAGAGATATTTAGTTCTGCTTTAGGAAGGTTCCACCCTTCATGCAAAACAAACTTTGGAAATTCCTTATGATCCACTCCTTATCTGATTAGGCTCCTTGGGTAAAATTGTAGTAGAAGATCCCTATATCCTACCATAACGACCATATGATCAACTAGACATGGAACCACAAAAACCAAATTCCAACGAATAATATAGTACCCGTGTACTTTCTACCAAAATGGTACATCCACAACAAACTCATGTTCATACTATATGGAGAGCTCCATCAGGTCAGGATCTTTATGAAAAATGTTAGTTTGTCTGACCACTGTTTGACTCTCCACATACATCTACCACCACGATTGTATATCAACGACTGTCAAGTCATCTTATTAACCATCTTGTTCAAAAAACAGACAATACCACTACCACTTCAAGACAATTTAAAAGTGAAACAAGAGTCATGTTACCTAGTCATTTTCAAAGTACCATGACGGTTACACCTACCATCCCTCTTCAAGAAACATCTTCATATACTTCACAAAACCTTATTGGGACACCTTCACATCAATGGATGTCAAACCCTTTCATACAACAAAACCAAACTGTGGGACAAATATTTATTGGGGGAAACTCTTATTCAGTGGAAATCTCCCTACCAGGGGAAGATTCTTTCAACACACAAATATCGACTCTGGGGGAACTCCCGTTTACCATTCAAATCTCAGTTGCTACCCAATCAATGACAGGGAGAGCATTCCAAACTTATTTAACTGGAAACCCATCACAATCCTGGGGACTACCCCAGGGAGGAATTTTTCATCATCCACATCAAGGAGGATCATCAAACCCCCACCCGCAACAAGGAATATTAAATCCCAATCATTTTGGATTACATTCTAGACAACCCTTCCGAGGGGTTGCGAATCCTACTTGGGGCGCTAAAGGGAAACCATATTTTCCTCTTCAATAAAAAATACCTTACCCACCTTAAGGTCAACCTAGTTACCTTCCTCAAGGAAAAACTAGGTATCTGCCTCAAACTAGTCAAATTAAGTATCCTCCCATTGGTTACACTAGTTATCTTCCCCAGGGACAAATGGGTTTCCCTTGTCCTTTTATGCAAATCCCTCAAGAAATGAATCCTACTTTTCCTAGACAAAATCAAGAACATATGGGAGGACATGTTGGATACAACTATCCACCAAAACCAATTTATGGTCCTACTAGTGTTCCTATGCCACACCAATATCATCCTGAAGCCAATCGATAGTTATTGTTCTTAACCACATTATATATACCAAATATGACAATATTAACAAACGATCCCATATTACACTCCCCTTTTTGGCCATTCATTCCTGCCAAATTACCTTTTGATATTCCAAAATTTGATGGTAAACTCGATGAAGACCCTAATAATCATGTTATGAATTTTCATCTATGGTGTTCATGAAATTCATTGATGGATGATTCTATCCCTTTACATATTTTCTAGTGTACACTTATGATTTCATCGGCTAAATGATACATTGATTTACAACGTAGAATTTTCCAACATTTTAATTCACTTGCCATGTATTTTCTCACCCACTTCCAATTGCCTATCCACTATGAAATCGCCACGAAATGTTGGACCTCCCTTAGTCATACTAACTCTGTACATATTTATGATCATATTCATGAATGGAGATGATGACAACGATTGATCAAAACAACCACTCCATACCAATTGATGGTTGAATGGTTCAACAAATATCTATTACCTCCTATTGCTCAAGATGTAGCCATAGGTGGTGTAGTCACAGAAGAAGAATCCATTTCTCATGAACAATATCCGGATTTTGTTTATTCCCAATACGATACTTTGTATGAATTGATCCCGAACACTCCCCGTACATCAACCGATCCATAAAAATCATCCTCTACCACTCATTCGGATGGAGTTATCGGTTTCGTCAAAACCCATTCTAGTTCATAGTAGACCAGCAAAACCAGTCACTCAATCACTGCACCAGCTACAGGGTTGAATCCACTCTCATTAAAATACACCACAAGTCAAGTATCTAAAGTGAATGCAGTCCAATATGCTTCTCCACAAAAATTAGGGGGGAAAATAAAACTGATAATAAACCCAAGAAAAACAATAATCAAATTGAAAATCCAAAAACACAAGAACAAAAACCTACTACTGAAAAGAAATCGCAGTGAAAACCAAAATTTCCATGTCTCATTTATGTTGAAGATCACTACAGATGATATTTTCCCCATCGGGACAAAGTTACTAAACTTTTGAAAGGAAATTCTCAACCCATTGTATTGACACATCCTTTTCCACAACAACAGTCACTGGTTGCAATAAATCCTAGACCTCCAACATGAAGTAACCTATGTCATCCTCCTAATGAGGAAGCTTCATCGAGTGCACAAATTTATATGTTTAATGAGGTAGATTTGACCACTTACACTTTGATGTATGAAACACCACTAGGTAAACCCAGTAAGGAAAACATAACTACTAGGACTGCACTGGATCCACCGTCCACTTTAATTAGTTCTTCGTCTCTACCTCTCTATATTGAGAAACCATGTTTTGACTCTATCCTATGCCCACCTAAGAGAAAAATCTGAAATTTGACCTTTACTTCTAATTCCCATGATACTCAAAACTAAAACATTGTTGAAAATTTGGCCCAAGCACCTTCCACCATGTCATCTCTCGAAGTTCTACAACACTTCCCTAGCCAATGTAGAACTCTCTTGGCATCCATTAAAGATATAAATCCCTAGTCATCCAACAATATAATGTTCAACATGGATCATTTCAAATCATGACTCTCTCACAAACTTGCTTTCTAAATCGATATCGTTGTCCATAATAAACATATTCATCACACGATCTTGGATGAGTGGGAATCGACATGTGCCATGTCCTTGTATTGTTGTAAAGGCCTTAAATCACCTTATCTTAATCAATATCCCACCATGTTAAGATAATTAAATGAAATAGGCTTCCAACCTCTTGGATTATTACAATCCTTAGTCGTTCAACTGGGAGAAAAACTGATTATGTAGATGTTGAAGTAGTCCATGCTCCCTTGGATTATAGGTTTCTGCTAGGGATAATTTAGTTCTATGCTATGAATGTTGTTGCTTCATTAGTTTTTAGATGTGTTCAATTCCTTAATGAAGGTAAAATTGTTACCATCAATTAATTAGATTATTTCACCCCTGATGCGAACAGTCAAACAACCAACAATATTCCATTTTTGGGAGACTCAAAAATTACTTATGAAACTGTTGGGGTAGGTATCCTAAAATATTCTTTGCTCATGGGTAATTTTCCTGTACCTCTTCCTCCAACCATGAAACACATCGCAACAGTTAATATGATCTCGACTATGGTGCATCAATCACTCAAATCATATGATCCATGGATCGTACTGCATCCCTTAGAGTTTGATACACTAGTTGACATGACGCCACTTAGTCCTGCAGAGGTTGAATACAATTCCATTTAGTCTACCTCTCCTTCACTGGATGACCAACATATGTTGGCGTCTACTTCATATTCATTGCCATCTTTTTTAGATTCCCTATCCTCCACTTTTGATTACATCCTACATATTTGTCCAACAGATGAATCTATTATCGAAATGCTTATTATTGAGGAGGCACCATGCGATAAAACACAACATCATGTTTCCTTTATTATGAGTTTGGATGAGATTGATAAAGATATTTCCTCTATATTTCCTACCGATATCGTCAACTCTCCCTAATCTTCGATACTCACTCAGGATACCATCTCTAAGGGGAATTTGGGAAATATCTTTGACACAATTATTGTCGACATATCCATAAAAGAAGGTATTGTGGAAAACATAGAACTAGGTGCCAATTGTTGAACTAAGGAGGTTGAAACTTATATCACCCTGTTTAAATAATTTCATGATATCTTTTCTTCGAGCTACGAACAAATGCCAGGGATCTATCCTTCGATCATTGTGAATGAAATCAAAACTTACCCATGAGTCAAACCTATGAGACAAAAAATTCCCCCGATTCATCCCAAAACAACTACGACAATCAAGGAAAAATTTGAAAAATTATTAAAACATGGTTTTATTTATCCTTTCCCTCTCACCGAATGGGTTTCTAACATCATTCTAGTCACCAAAAAATAAGGTAAAATTCATGTTTGTGACGATTATGAAGATGTTAATTTCGAAGGAAAATTACCCTATACCCTTTATCGACCAAATTATCGATAATTGTGTTGGAAGCGTCATTTTATCGATATAACGAGATCGAAATTTTACCAACTGATCAACAAAAATTAACCTTCAACCTCCCATGGGGGAACTTTTCCTATCAGAAATTACCTTTTGGCCTTAAAAATGTTGGAGCCACTTTTCAGTGGGCTATGTCATATGTGTTCCATGACATCAAACATATCATTGAACCTTATCTCGATGATTTTCCGTTTCACTCGACTCATAAAAAAGATCATACTGGTCATCTAAGGGCCATCTTTCTTAGATATAGGTTTTACAACATACGTTTGAATCCCCATAAATTCATTTTTTCTATTGAATCAAGGAGACTCCTCGATTTTGTAGTATCCAAATATGGGATTAGGTTGGATCCATTAAAAGTCAAATTCATTCTCACTTTACCCCCTCCCAACAACCTTAACCAGTTGCAACGTTTTCAAGGGAAGGAAAAATTTCTTCATCATTTTATATGCAATTATGTCAAAATTACTAAAGGATTCATGCGATTGTTGTAGAAAGATGCCCCTTTCATCTGGGATGCAACTGCTCAATGTCTATTTGATGATCTCAAGTATTGTTTAATGAATACACCTCTTTTTCATCCACCTAACTATGTGAAATATTACATCCTTTATTTGGTTACCTCTACTTCCACTATTTCTATGGTATTAGTACAAGAAGATGATTATGACACCGAACATGTGATCTACTATTTAAGTAAGAGTCTATCAGGTCCCAGACTCTGATATTCACATGTTTAAAAGTTGTCTTTGTATGCAGTTATTTTAGTCCAAATATTTCACCACTATATTTTATTACACACTACCATAGTCATTGCAGAATCAAACCCCATGTACCACATCTTGAATCACCAATTAGTTGGGGAAAAACATTTGAAATGGATTTTCATTCTCCAAGAATTTGATCTTGAGTATTCCAAATCCAAAGCTAAGAAATTGTTGGTTTTTACAAAATTAATTTGTGATCTTACCCATACTGATGAGAATACTGAGCCCAATGATTCCCTTCCTGATGAATCACTATTTCTCACTAGTACATGTAATGAACAACGTCGCATTCGACACCATTGAAATCACTACCTTATCATTGGAAAGACTTTGTACCAACATGGCATTGATATTGTTTTATGATGTTACTTAACCCATGAAGAGGCTGAAAAAGTTTTAAATGACTGACACCTTGGGTCATTTGGCGGTCATCTTTCTGGGATGGCTACAACCCAAAATATATTCTGTGTTGGTTATTTTTTTCCTTTCATATTTAAATCTAGCATTGAGGTCGTTAAAAAATTCCCACCTCATCAGATATTTTAGAATAAAGAACGTACCCACACAAATCCACTTCATCCCATTTTCCCCATCGACCCCCTTGCAAATGAGGCATCGATTTCATGCAATGTAATCCTACCTCAGTCGGGGGTCATGGTTATATTATAATTTTCATTGATCATTTTAATAAATGGGATGAGGCTATGCCTACATTCCTTGACAATGGTGGAAGTGCAACACTTTTTGTGTTCAATAACATCATTACTCAATTCGTTGTCCAAAAATATATTATAACACATCATGGATCCCATTTATAGAACCATATGATGGGATAATTGCACACGAAGTTAGGTTTTCCCCATGAAAATTAATCCCCTTACTATCCTCAAGAAAATGGACAAGTTGAAGCCATCAACAGAATCCTGAAAACCATGTTTCAATGTATGGTGGGAGTGAAAAAAATATCTTGGAATTTGCAACTCTTCTCCGCACTGTGGGATTATCAAAATTCAGTTGAAACTACCACTGTATTTACACCCTTATGTTTGGTATATGGAATACAAGAAATATTACCTATTGAATGTAAGATTACCTATTTTAAACTCACTATAGAACTTCTACCCCATACTTCTGTTGAAGAGGAGATATTTTAATATATAACCAAGATGGATGAAACCTGTCTCGATGATGATCTCATCAACGAGACATATAAAAAATCAATCAAAACTAAATATGATAAGTCTATCCAACCTCTCTCTTTCAAAGAAGGAGATCTGGTCCCGTCTATGATTAATATCATTACAAACTTGGGGAAGGAAAGTTGGAATCCATGTGGCATGGGCCATACATAGTAAAACATGTGTTACAGAGAGGCACCTATGAGTTATTGGATTAATATGGGTTATATCTTAGTGATCCCTGAAATAGGATTTACCTAAAGAAGTATTATGCACAGAATATCTTGCAAGTGTGCTTTGTACATTATTCTACTATATTCTTTTGATTTGGTGCGTCGTTACTTTTCTGTACATGATTTTTTCCCCATTCTTTAAAAGTTTCTTATGCTTTTCTTTGTAATTGGATGTGCATATCTCATCATCCTTTCCCATATATTTCAGGTTTTTGGATGGATCTAGTCGACATACCTCGAATATCACTTCTGCAGCTTGGGTCATTTACCACTCTGGTGAATTATTGAGTTTAGGATGAATTTGCCTCGGATCTGTGACCAATAACATTGCAGAATATCATGTTGTCATCCAAATTTTAAATGAAGCCTCTTATCAAGCTATATATAAATTTATTATCAACCTTTATTCTCAACTCATGGTTCGTCAACTAAAAAGTAAATATGTTGTTCGTAATCCAGTTATGTTACATCTCCATGTAAGGGCTCATTGTCTCAAAAGATCTTTTGAATTTCTAGAATATAGACATATATCAAGAGAAATCAATATGAATACAGATTCGTTAGAAAATTATATGCTAGATTGGTATATTGTGCATAGATAAACATCTGGGACATGGAGCATATAAATAAAAACATCATATAAAAGAAAAAATACAATATAAGTAGCCACCACAAACGTGTTTATATATAATATTGATAGTGAA
>SNQJ01S0223323.1:0-14876 GCA_010110895.2 Picea sitchensis
ACTCCTAAGTCAAAGTGAAATTAGAATCATAAAGTAAAGTATGAGGGTAAAAGTCTTCCCCCTTTGTGCTTAGAGACTCATAAGCACATGGGGACCACTTTCCAAGGTATCCAAATCTCAACAAGGGTCACCTCAGATAGGGTTTCCTGAGAACCCATCTCACATCTGTAGCTCCAAGAACTCCCTCCTTCACACAACTCCGCTACTTCACTTGCGCTAAGAGATCACAAGCTTCCTTGATGAAAATGAGAGCCTCTTGACGTGTATTTATATTCTTCCAAGTACCTCCTTTAGTTGTCTTTAGGGCCGACCTATAACTTCTTGTTTACAACCGTTTTTCTCCTTTACTTGATTTTGAGGCCGACTTATAACTTCTTGTTTACAACCGTTTAGGGGCAAATTTTACATGATCATCTTTAAGAGGGAATTTCTCCTCAACCGTGAGGAACCACGTGGCATGCCACCTACCGTTTGAAATGGCTTGACAAGGACTATCAATCCATGGAGGTTTTGCATGCACTTGCAATGCCCTTCATACTCTTTTTCTTCAATCAACTCCGGGCTCCATGACCACACCTCTGGGGCTTCCTAACCATATTTTCAGGGCTTCTTGACCATACATTGTAACTTCTTTTCTTAACAACTAGGGCTTCTTGTAAGCTTCTTCAAAGTGTCTTCCTGTGAGGGCCATGCTTAGAGCTACGCCATAAGGGGACCACTTTGGAGACTCCTTCAAATAAACCCATCACTTCTAGGGGCTTCTGGACCTGCTTCGGGGCTTCTTCTAGGGTTGACATCAATGACAACCAATTTTCCAACAGATAAGACAAGAAAAATGGAGATGACTACAAGTAGATGAACTCAAATCAACTTCTGAGCAAATAATTTTTAAGAGGAGGACGTGCCCTTGTTCAATTTGTTGTGTTCTTGGCATTTTGCACGACATTGCTTAGAGAATGATATGAAATATTCAGTTTAGAGTATAATATAATTTTCAGTTCTACATGTATAAATCAGTGATCACTTATGATGCTTTGAAGTTTGTATTGTATAGTTTTGGTCTTTGTTTCTTGTATTCTCTCTTTGAATAGTCTTTTGACCATGAAGTTATGCTTATTGAAAGTCGTTTGGGTCCCCTTTTCTATGTTGTTTGTTAACAAGACTGATTCTTTATGTAATGCAGATGAATATGTGATATGCAATGGTTGTAAGAGTCCGGATACTATCCTTTCAAAGGAGAATCGACTTTTCTTCCTTCGTTGTGAACAGGTATCTTTAGCTACTTCAATGATTATTGAATGTTTCTCCTGCAAGCAGTCTGGAACATTGACTCAAGGAATCCATATGCAAGGAATATGTTTAACGCTTTCATTAAACCTACATATTAATCTGACATTCACCTTAATGATTACGTTTATGTTTCGTGACTTTGGGAATTTTCAATTCCTATATGGTAACATTTTTAGTTGCCACCAAGTAGCTATGGTGTCAATACACTACTCTCTCTGACATTTATTATTGAACAGTAGTGGATTTATATTTTTTTGCAATAAAAACAATTGAGTTAAGGTTTTTTTTTTGGTTAAAATTTTTATTTTCAGTGTTTTCTGTCATGTCAAGAAAATATGCTTCATGTGCCATTATCTTAATTCCATTAGTGTTTAAAGTGATGGGTAACAAGCTAAACATGCAATAGATGGTGAATCATAAAGAATGGAAGTACTACACATGGCACATTTGTCATGTTCATTGTTCCAGTGATACTTCTTGGCATGCATATGGATGTGGATAGAGGAAATGGAGCTGTGTAAAAATATCTGATTGCACATCCACTCCAGATTGTGGCAATCTTTTCCTATTGTAATGCAGAGCCTGATCATAATTTATTTATTGAAGTAATTATAGTTCTGTGCCCATGACTATAACTTTTTATAGTCTGTAATTTGTTATTTGCAACACTTAATTTATATTCTTAACTTTTCTGTATTCTAATAATTTTTTTTTGTTTTTTTTAGTGATAGCAGAAAGAAAGTGGGTCAGATAGAAAGACGGTGTTGTTACAGATTGCAGATTGTTGACTTTTAATGTTTATCTGACTATGCAGTGTGGATGTTCACGCTCCGTGGCGCCCATCAAAGCTGGTTTTGTTGCTCGTGTTGCACGTCGTAAAACTGGCACATAAAACTGAAGTTTCAAGATAGAGAAGATTGTTGCAGCCTCCTTATATGCAGTTTATGCATGTACTTAAATTGAAGAATTGACTTTGGCATTATACTCTTGAAAATATGCACTTGGTAATTTGCATTTGAATATGGTCCTTTGACATATTCTTTTAGAGCAGTTCAATTTATTGAGGAAAAATGAATTGTTAGTTTTCAAGGGTTCATCGATAGTAGTAATTTCCTGTTGATTGATGAGAAAATGTAGAATGAAAATTCTTTTGGTGAAAGCAATCGATTCCTTAGAAAGTTTTTGCATGAATTCATAATTTTCATAAACGTGGTTTACTAGAGGAAGCTTGTGTGGGAAGCCTCTCGATGGAACTGCTAGTATGCTTGTCCATGTGGACTACTTCTATGTGGATTTTTGTCTATAACACAATAACAATAATTATCACTGAAAACTAGTGTCACGTGTGCTTAATTTTTACGCGAGGCTAGAATCTGAAACTAGTACAATGCTCATTGAGAACTTTTGTGAATTTTTAAGTAGATTGGATGACAAATTCTTAAAGGATAGTTTAAATTATAAAATTCTTTTGCCAAGTTATTCCAGATGTTTCTTGTAGAGGTTAATCGATTACAAGGGTCTTCTTCCTAAGTTCTAAGCTCAAGCAATAGGTTCAATTGTGTACTCAAATTTGTACCATATGCCAAATATGTCCACTTTTTAATGAAATCCTACTTTTGAATTATGGAAAAGGACCTCATGATGGAAGCCAACAAAATAGTGTGGAGATATAGTTAGATCTTCTGACTGTTTTTTGCTTCCAGTCCTTTCATATTTTTTCTCTTCAGAATGAGATTTTTTTTTACTCTTTAGTTATTGGAATTCATTTTTTGGCTCACAGGTCTTGGAAAGGAAGACTTTATTCTTTCTGCATGATATTTGGGTTTAAAATGACTAACAAACAAGTAATTGAATTTTTGTTTGTGTGCTTTTTTGGGGTGTTTATTTTTTCTCAGAGAAAATTTTGTTTTGGAATTCAATATTTACTTATGTGGAGTTATTATGCAGATGTAAATCCGGCCTTTGTTATGCGGATTTTGTCATGTGCTTATGTGTTTCAGTGTTTGGCATTTCCCATGTCTTTGTTGAATAAATTATGCAGTGTTTCCCCATTTTAGACTATATAGTTGACTTTGATAACCATGAGTATGTAGGTTTCCACAGTCAATCATAATGTTAGCTAATCTTTCTGGATAAATACTGTGTAAGAGGTTTTGGAACATTTCAAAACCTCTTACACAGTATTTATCCAGAAAGATTGGTGTTTCAAAACCTCTTGCACAGTATTTATCCAGAAAGATTAGCTAACATTTGATAACCCTTTCATGTGAAGGTAGCTTAAAACTTTTACTAACCTTTTTAATAAACTCATTAATGTAGCTTTATTTGGGAGACTAGAAGTCTAGAACCATTCTTTGTCCGAGATAAGATTATGGATGTGAGTATGAGCCTAAAGATTCAGAGTACTAAGTGAAGTCTGTCAGTATGAACCTTAATACTAAGAGCAACATGTTTTGGTTACCAGCTATATGTATTGTAGAAATACTTGAATTAAAACAATGTGGTTAGTTGCGAGGCTTTTGTGGTGTTACCACTCAAACTCTCACTCAAGGTGTAATAGTCCCAACCACAAGGTGAAAATTTAAGGGCAACTTGAAAATGCTGCCCATTGTCATTTCAGTAGTTTCAAAACCTCTTACACAGTATTTATCCAGAAAGATTAGCCAACATTTGATAACCCTTTCATGTGAAGGTAGCTTAAAACTTTTACTAACCTTTTCTCAATGTTTAATGAACTCATTAATGTAGCTTTATCTGGGAGACTAGAACCATTCTTTGTCCGACATAAGTTTATGGATGTGAGTATGAGCCCAAAGATTCAGAGTACTGACTAAGTGAAGTCTGTCAGTATGAACCTTAATACTAAGAGCAACATGTTTTGGTTACCAGCTATATGTATTGCAGAAATACTTGAATTAAAACAATGTGGTTAGTTGCGAGGCTTTTGTGGTGTTACCACTCAAACTCTCACTCAAGGTGTAATAGTCCCAACCACAAGGTGAAAACTTAAGGGCAACTTGAAAATGCTGCCCATTGTCACTTCAGTAGCACTTTCCGTCTCTCTAGGTTGGCTCTCCTCCAACTCAAGGGGGGCTCCCTAAGGTAATCTATGTCTAGCAAATGATTAGAAATGAGAATGTTGCTTTGACTTAAGTTAGATCTGGTTATTGATGTGAAAATGTTGTAGTAAATTCTAGATCTATGAAACATAAACAAGCCTATTAAAGATTTTGGACTTGGGTGGTTTTCCTTAGACTGACATTGCAGCTGTAATTTCCAGATTTGTAAAACATAAATAAAGAGGTTAATTTTATGATTTTTAGGTGGTTGAGAAGTGAGATTAGTGCCTAAAATTTTTACCAGACAAATGGTGTCTATGAGACAATGTTTCCATGGGCTCTTCTTATGCAATAAGGGCAAACTATATGGGGTCTATGAGACAATGTTTCCATGAGCTCTTTCTTATGCAATAAGGGCAAACTAAAATTGAAATGAACAAATTACAGCACCCTTATATTGTTGTCCTAAAATGCAGTAAATGGTTTCAAGGCCCTAATTAAGGAAGGTTTTCCAATACATCAAGAGGGTATATTGGCTACTATGAAATGTAAATACCAGTGACTTCATATTAAGAAATAAGACATTCTTTTAACAATTTCTAGCGATAAACATACGGAATTTAGATGGAAATATATTACTCAAACTCTTCCAAATAAAGAACAAAATTATCTAGTTAAAAGTTCTCTGGATATGATTGGAGAGTCCAAAATAGCCTCATTTCATTTCAACAATATAGACCCACATACATCAAAACTCAAGCTCCAAATGCACTTACAAAGATGAAAAGCCATAGCTTCTAGTGCCTCCACAAACTTTCGATAACAAAGATGAAAAACCATAGCTTCAAGTGTCTCCACAAACTTCCGACAACCATTAAAAGCCATAGCTTCAAGTGTCTCCACAAACTTCCGACAACCATTACAATATCATAAGAACCTCCAATAAAATAATAATATCCATCCTAAACCCATTTTATAAATGAGGAGCTTGAAACCTTCAATAAAATAATAATATCCATCCTAAACCTTAGATCTATCATAAGAAAACATAAACAAACATTATCCCTCAATTAATTTGAGTGGACAAGCCAAATGAAGGATAAAATATAAGTGGCCTTACAACATGTACAAATCTCCACATGCATGAGAGCTTCAATAAGTGGGGTACATTCTCAAAATAGGTAATAGATCAAGTAAAACATCCTCAAGAATGACACATGTGCACCCTCAAAGCATAAATAAATGTGCCAACACTTCAATTCTAGGATACCTCAATAAAGTTGGATCAATGCATCATATGTGTGAACATATGCCAAAAATAGCCACCAAGGCTAGATTGTCCCTCTAACAATCCCAATGCATAGTCTCCAAGGTGTAACAACTCTCCCAAAAGTGCACAAATGACTAGATCTAAGGGAGGAGTTTAACCATCATCAATCCATGTGCAAAGTAACTAGATATCCAACTAACTCCTTGGAGTAAGGGATGACCCCATCACTAAGCAATGAACAAAATAGGTGAATGCCTCAATATATGTGCCAAGAAGGTGAGCACTCCACTAGAAACCATAGTCCACATAATCTAGTGTGAAACCAAGCCCCATATGCTAGGGTGCTCATGCAATAAGCCTCAATAATGTCAAAAATAGGTCAACTTAGCCATTACAAGGCTACAATCAACCTCAACATGTGTGCACAAGGGGAGTGCTCATTTAAAGGTTATAATCCTCATCAAATTTAAGTGTATCCTTTGTTAATTACCCCTCCACCGCCCCCCAAAGTCTAGAGCATTCACACATGAGGCTAAAAATAGTACCACATCAAATAAACCACAATAATACCTCGAACCACGTGAAAAGGGGAAAATATGATGGGCACTCCACATGAAAGTAATATGAATAGTACCAAGGTGTAAACCATATGCAATATAAGGCCCAAAATGCTAGGGTTCTCCATCTAGGCTGTTGATATTATGGTAGCCGTGAGAGGTATTAACCTCCATATGTAACCTTTTACTAGAATAGAATATCTCGGAAGCAAGAGAAAACCTAAATAGATGTGTGAAAACCCTGTAAGACAAGTCGGCTCAATAGAATAAGTGACATTGAAGTATTATATGCAGAAAAGGATAGGTCGACCTTGCTTGAAGAGACACTTATTCACCTGGCCATATTAGTATAAATAGAGGACGTCTTGGCTCATTTGTTCACTCACTCACACACTCTCAGTCACCCAAAAATAGTGCGCAAGTTTGGAGGAGGAGCAACATCCGTTGCAGTTGTAAAGTTTTCTCTCTTTTAGTCTTTCTGGTACTTTCTCTGTTGCGCTACCCTTGGAGAAGGTGCACTCTCTTGGTTATCTGTTCGTTATGGTGTGGCTTCCTCGAATCATTCTTTATGTTAAAGGTTAAGGTGCTCGTGGGTGGCTTTATGCCTATGGTTGGGTAACAATGGTGTAGCATTGTCTATGGCTAAACGGGCACATCAAACATTATTCTAACAGGTTATGGGCCCACACCACCTTCAAGACAGTTTAACCACTGGAAGGTAGTGTGGAATTCTTTGTTAAACTCGTTGTGGCACCAGTTGCAAATGCAACTAAGGTTTTTGATTTTGCAGCGGCATCAAACCCTAATCCAACTCTTTGGGCATCTTCAATGAAACATTGGTCCTATTTTCTGGATATTCTAGTGTGCCCTAGCCTAGCGCACCCTCTAGTGCCCTCAGCCAACAAAAACTTCAAGTTTGAGTTTTTGGGTCAAAGTCAAAAGTCAACGGTTGACTTTTGGTGAAAATTGATTTTTGTGGTCAAAGTTGAAATTTTAGGGTTTCTAGCTTGTTCTCATCATTGAACCTTTTTGATTAATTTTCTAACCTCTTCTTGTCAAAATGGTGTCAAGTTTCAAATTAGAAGATAAGCTGAACGATATTACAAATTTCAAAGGTATGCACTTGTATATTCTTTTCAAGTTATATCATCCAACAAAGCATGAGTATGTTTGCAGGCGATGTACAAGAGACCTTTTCCAAGCAGTGAATTCCATACATTCAGAGGAACAAGCGCACTCTCCCTAACAGTGAAGACTCCATGTTTGATTATTTAAAATTGATATGTCTCTAGCTGTTATGGCATTATTATGATCTTATGTTGCATCTTGATCTATTGAAGTTATGATCTTTATACTAAACCCTTAATACTAGAGATACACTTGTTGATCTCCTCTCTAGGAGATATTCTTGTTTTTATGTAAATGTTTATTGCTTATGGGATGAAGTTGATCTCCTTTAGGAGATGTTCTTGGTTACTGACCTAGACTCCATGCATGATATCTTCCATAGAGGATACCATGGAGATTTTGTTGTTCTTGTTTCTTGTTCTCGGAAGGTCATAAGAGATAAATTTGAGAGGGAGTCAGACTCAGAGGGAGTCAGTGATAAAGAAAAAGCCAACATAGTTTCGTGACACTTTACATAATGCAAAGGGGCATGGAACAAATGGAAGCGTGGTCTGAGGATTCTCTCAGATAGAGGGAGTTGATTTTAGAGTTTGAGATGAAGGATCTTGACCGGATCGAAAGCGTGGTTGACACTAGATGAGATCTTTAATGAGTAGACTGAAAATGTTTATCATGATGAAAAAGAAGTTCATGGCCACACCTATGACAACACATCTGAGGAAGTTGTGTGACGGGATATACATTTGCTTTGCAGAGAGCACCTTGTGCCAATATATGGTTGAGCCATGATCGTATTATTAGGTTACAACACAACATGAAGGTACCTATGTTGTGGTACATATAGATATGATTGATCTCCGATGATGAAGTATGGCTGCGGGGATATACAATTTTTGGATTGGAAGTGCATAAGACAGATCTAGCACCTGGAGTGCTACTTTAGCTTGGGACCGAGTAGGATTTCCAGACTAGCAGGGAAGCATATATACTGAGTATATCATAGCCAATGACACAATATATGAAGCAAGGTGGATTTTCGAAGGATGTTGTAGGACTTCATTAGAGACATGGTGTGGGAAGGAGTAGTGAGGCTCCATCACTTATCCACAGATGAGCAAATCGTTGATATTTGCACTAAGCCTTTGTCTGGGACAAGCTTGGCAGAAATGCAAATGTTTCCCTGGGGGAGTATTGATGATTGCAACATCGTGTCGATATTCCAAGATTGATCAGACGGACTTGATCATGTGTGAATAGGCCCAGATGTAATCTTCGACGGACTGAAGATTCGAGTTGTTGCTAGATCTCCTATGTGTGAATTGCATCGAGCCTTGAAACTCTCACGAGTAGGTGAGTAGCCCCGATAAGCATCAGGTCGACTCTATCTCCACAAGAACTGGGTTGTAGACCAAGGGAGATAGGGAACATCTACATCCAGAGTAGATGTGCCCCAACGTAGTCTTCGACGGATTGAAGACTCGAGGTGCAATTCCACGTGTTCGATAACATCGAGCTGAATGCATTCACAGAGTGATCCTATGAGAGGATCACCATGAGGTGTTTGTGGCTCTAATGTGGTCATAATTCTTGTCATGGGACAAGAACGACCTGAGGTGCTAGACACACGTGTCTGATAGGATCGAGCTAAATGCGTTCACTGAGTAATCCTATGAGGATCAACTATGAGGTGAATGTGGCTCTGATGAGGTCACGATTCTTGTTATGTGACAAGAATGACCTGAGGTACTAGACACATGGTGGTGGAGATGGATCATCAATATAGCTAAATGAGGCTCATGGATATTGTGATGATATGTTTTGATACCAAATTGCTACTAGATGATGTTGATAGTAATGATGATACTCACAACATGGGTGTAGCCATGGGTGAGCACGTCATCTGAGTGTAGCCCATGATGATGATGGTGACACACACTACGAGGTGTAGCGCTAGTGTTCTCTAGCGGGTTGTGGCCCCTAGATGAGATTGACAGGTCCACATGGGTGTAGCCATGTATGACGTAATGATGCTACCAGTAGCATTGTTTGCGTAACCATGACGAGAGGATCATGGCATAACGAGCAAGGCTATGAAGACAAGAAGGGAACATCATGGTTAAATACCTCCCTAGCTAAGAGGGAGTGTTGATATTATGGTAGTTGCAGGAGGTATTAACCTCCATATGTAACCTTTGACTAGAATAGAATATTCCAGAAGCAAGAGAAACCCTAAACAGATGTGTGAAAAACCTGGAAGACAAGTCGACTCAACAAAATAAGTAATATTGAAGTATTATATGCAGAAAAGGATAGGTCAGACTTGCTTGAAGAGACATCTGTGCACCTGACCAGATTAGTATAAATAAAGGACATCTTGGCTCATTTGTTCACTCACTCACACACTCTCAGTCACCCAGAAACAATGCACAAGTTTGGAGGAGGAGCAACAACGACTATAGTTGTAAAGTTTTCTCTTTTTCAGTCTTTTTCAGTCTTTTTGGTACTCTCTTGTGCGCTACCCTTGGAGACGGTGCACTCTCTTGGTTATTTGTTTGTTATGGTGTGGCTTCTTGGAATCATTCTTTTTATCATAGGTTAAGGTGCTCGGGGGTGGCTTTATGCCTATGGTTGGGTGACAATGGTGTAGCGTTGTCTATGGTTAAACAAGCAGATCAAACATTATTCTAACATATGCATCATGTACCACCAGTAGTGTCTAACAACATCCCATCACCTAGCCATGTGATGACTGTTGAAATTTTGGTATGCTCGTTTAACCATAGACAATGTCCCATCATTGTCACCCAACCATAGGCATTCCCACCCCCGAGCACACTAACCTTTACTTAGAATAATTCTGGCAAGCCTAGTCTAGAACCAACAAATAAACCCTAGTTGCTAACTGCAACAACAACTCAAGACAAGTAGAGCGCTCATTCTCCAAGGGTAGCACACAAGAGAGAGTGTCTCCATATCCACAAAAAAAGAACCATACAAAATTGCAGCAACTACATCACTAATCTCTCTCTCAAATTTACACCATACTTAGCAAGAAAATCACCAAGAGAGAGACCATGACCAAGAGATGACCATGTGCCCTTATTGCTCCTTGCAGTTGCAGTTGCAATTGCAACTCTCCACAAGACTTGCACACTAACTGGATGTACAAATGAGCTAAAACGTCCTCTATTTATATTAATCTGTCCAGTGACTTTTCTGGCTGGGTCGACCTGACATTCTGGTAATTATATTTTCTGTTTATCTTTTTCTTGTGGAGTCGACTTGTATTTATGGAAGATAATATTCTAATATTATTTATTCTGCTAGGGTGACTTGTCTTCTAGGGTTTTCACATATCTGTTTAATGGTTCACTTGCTTCTGAAATATTCTATTCTTAGTAATAGGTTACAAGTGGAGGTTAATACCTCCCGAAAATACCAAGACATCAACACTCCCTCTTAGCTAGGGAGATATTAACTAAGATGTTCTTCATGTAGTGGTATCAAACACATTCATCCATCTCACATGGCATGGGCAAGACTCACGTGGTCTTGGAGACCAGTCTACAGGTAGCATCACCATAGTCACATCAATGATCAAACAAATCATGTAACAAGTATCACCATCATACCCACACATTAGCCATCTAGTTGGCAAACACCTCCAACATTACTAGTTGGCCCTCCAACTAGTAACCTCCGATGCTACTGATCGACACTCTAACTAGGAATCATTTTCGACACTACAGGTCAACATCTAGTTAATATTGTTGATATTTTACTTATTCAACTAACCGTCACTGCTCTTTATTATTACAATCATTTAACACATTAACTACATATATAAGATCACTGAAAGAGAGACAATCACATAAACAAGATAGACATAAAGATTATCCTGAGAAACCCTCTAGGGGAAGAAAACCCAACAAACTTCTTCAATATAGATTAGCCAACCAAGAACAATGCTTCTCTCTAAGAGAGAACTAACAAAGCAAAAGATCCTCCTCTAACCCTTCAATAGGAAAGAGTAGTGCACCACTTAACGAAGATGTATCTAGGAGATAGACCAAAACCCTCATCAATGTCACACCTAGCTATAGTAGCTTCTTCCTCCAAGAATTGCGCACTTTTTCTTAGCTGCAGAGCTAGTGAGTGTGTGTCCAAGTGAGGCACTAGCCTCTTTTATAAATAGTAGTATGGCCTCCCTAAATTAGGTCTGGGCCGACCTGTCACTTTACCCTTTTAATTTACATTTAATTGTCAAGGCACAATAGGGACGACTTTTACAAAGGCATAATAGGGCCCAATTAACAAATATCATATAATAATATTCTTTAGGGTTTGTCTTGGTCAAATACAATAAGGATATATGTTGAAGCTATTGAATCTTCAACACTTCCTCTTAGCAAGGAAGGTATTTTCTTGTCACGATCATCATCATGATTCTGTGCTTCTGCATACTTGGTCATTGTCTTGTTTTCAGTCACAGATCTATATATAATAGGAAGTTTTGCACTTTCAATGGAGTAATGTACCAACCTATGTTGGGGTTACCAACTTGTGCTGGGATATTGTACTAGCCTGTGTTGGGGTTACCAACCTACGTTGGGGTAGCGTACCAACCTGCGTTGGGGTTACCAACCTGTGCTGGGGTAGGGTACCAGCCTGCGTTGGGGTAGCGTACCAGCCTGTGTAAGGGTTACCAACTTGCGTTGGGGTAGCGTACCAGCCTGCATTGGGGTGGCGTACCAATCTGAGTTGGCGTTACCAACCTGCACTGGGGTATCTTTATCTACTGGGGATCACATCACTTCCCTCTTACTAGGGATCTCATCACTTCCCGCTACTGGGGAAAACATCACTTCCCACTACTGGGGAAAACATCACTTCCCTCTACTATGAATCTCATACTTTCCCACTTCTAGGGAACACATCACTTTTGGCTATTGGGGAAAATATCACTTCCCACTACTGGGGAACACATCACTCCCTCCCATGAGGGAAAATCTAGGTTCGAACTTCTCTCTTGACAGAGGCTTAGTCAACACGTCTTCTACCTGTTTGTTGGGAGGAACATACTGTCGCTTTACTATTCCATTTTGTATCATCTCTCAGATATAATGGTACTTGATCTCAATATGCTTGGACTTGTCATGACACACTGGGTTCACTGACAAATTTATGCAACTCCGGTTGTCATAAAAGATACAAGTTTCCTCTAACTCGAGATTAAACAATTCTGCAATCAACTTCCGAAGCCACACTGCTTCGCCACAAGCTGACCACGCTGCCACATGTAAGTTTTAAACCTGTGAAATAAAACAATGCATATAGATTCTTATGAAAAACAAAATTTAATCAATGGCTCATTCACATAGTACACAGAGATTTATACCGGAAACCCTCAACCGAAAAAACTTTTCTTATATTCATTATATCGAATTTCACCATTCACTATAAAATATATACAATGTTTTTAGGTATTTCGTAGATACCAAAACCCTGATCCCTAAAACCGAGATTATTTTTAGTAAATCGTTAAAAATAGAAAAATCCGCTAAAAATAGGAAAAACCGCCCAAAATCATCAGATGCAGTTGTCATATCTGATGCACCCACACACACACATGCAAAGAATATAACACATACCCGACATTCTCCCACTTGTTGTTTTCTTTTCATCCAGGGGTCCATGGGATTATATAGTCAACAATCCAGGGCAATATTGCCCATTGTTACTCTACACCAGGAGAAATTTTCTGTGCTCACAGACTTTGTCAATGAATCTGCAACATTCTTCAAAGTGTCAACCTTTTCCAGCAACACCTTCTTTTCCTCCACCATGTCTCTCACAAAGTGATATTGAACATCAATATGCTTTGTCTTCGAATGATAAGTTGGGTTCTTTGCCAGGAAGATTGCACTCTGACTATCGCAATCTAATCTCACTGCTTGTTGTACCAACCCAATACCTGAACACAATCTTTGTAACCATACTGCTTCCTTTCTTGCATGAGTGGCTGCCATGTATTCAACTTTTGTAGTTGAGAGTGCTACTACAACCTGTCTTTTGCTCATCCAATTGATTGCTCCTCCAAATAGGTTAAACACATACCCACTTGTAGATCTTCTGCGATCCAGATCTCCAACCCAATCTACATCAACAAAGCCATGTATGTCCACCACTCTGTCCAATCCTGGTTTTCCTTGGTAGCACAATCCATAATTGGTGGTGCAACGAAGATACCTGAAGACCCTCTTTACTGCTGTCCAATGCTCCTTCCCTGGTTTTGACATATAGTTGCTCAAAACTCCCACTGCATGTGCAATGTCCGGTCTAGTACATACCATTGCATACATCAAACTGCCAACTGCACTGGCATACATAACATGGGATATGTCCTCTTCTTCTTCCTGTGTCTTGGGACATTGATCTGCAGATAACTTTACACCTATAAGAATAGGAACCTTGACATGTTTACTTCCATGCTTATTAAATCTTTGCAACATCGTCTCAACATATTTTCTCTTATTGAACTAGAGTTTCCTGTTTGCACGATCTCTTTTAATCTCCATTTCCAGAATGAAGTTAGCAGCACCGAGATCCTTCATGTCAAATTTGGAGGATAGCTACGACTTCACCTCCTTGATAACATCCATGTTATTTCCTACCAACAACATGTCATCAAAATACAACACTACATAAATGAAGTGATTACCAACTTGCTTGGAATATACATAGTGATCAACCCTGCTTCTTACAAATCCCAATCCAAGGATGTATGTGTCAAACTTTTGGTACCACATTCTAGGTGATTGCTTCAGACCATATAATGACTTCTTTAGCTTACAGGCCAACTCTTTCTTTCCCTTCTGTTATCACCCCATAAATTATGGGAATCAACTTATGACTTGGATATTATGGATTATCTGTATCTAGTGTTTTTATTGGCAAATTGATTTTCATTTTGCAAAAGAAAAAAGAAGAAGAAAAGAAAAGAGGGCAAAAAGAATTAAAACAAAGCCCCATGCAATAACAATGACTTGGTCATACCTTTCAAGCATGATCAAGTCCTTTTAAATTTTCAATGTTGATAGGCTAGTGAATGCATATGATCAGACTGTCTAATCTTGGTCAGATAGCCCATAGGTTAGCGCTAGTGAATACATCTGATCAGACCATCTAATCCTGGTCAGATAGCCCTTAGGATATAATTAGTGAATAAGTCTGACCAGACTGTCTAATCCTGGTCAGATATCCCTTAGGAAGAATAAAATCTTAACCCAACAGTTTAATCCGGGTTATTTGTCTCGTGAAGTAGGTTAGAATGTAGATTCACTGCTTGGCCTGCCTTGCCCAAATAAAACCCACTCGAAGAAAGAGTTACATCAAGTCTTTCCTTTCCTTAAGAGAGTTGGAACAAGGTCCCCTTGGTGGTGTCTGTGACAAAATTGAATAAAACCCATGAGAAAGCGCTAATCCTAATTTTTTCCTACACATGACATTTGCCGCTCCCGACCTATGCTTCGTTCACCTTTCAATGGTCCAGATCACAACGCTTGGATCAAC
>SNQJ01S0223325.1:0-14875 GCA_010110895.2 Picea sitchensis
TAATCATCACCAAGATCAATATGTGCTTCTAATAATATACCAATACAAGTATGCTACATCATCCATAAACCATGTGTCAACAATAATACTAACAAGTGACTCCAACCATGTACCAAGTATGTACCAATCATGTATCAACTACTCAACAACTATGACTCATCAAGATGTACCAACGTCATCAACTATACACCTCATGCATGTGCCAACTCATCAACTACTTGTCTCAACCATGTACCCAACATGTACCTCAACCAAAAGCCCTCATCAATTTCATCATCCAAATCTACTTTGTAAATTTGTAATAGACCTAGTGTATATGATCACATACCTGCAAACCTTCCTTAAATTTAATAAAAAGAGACTAACATTTTCATCAAACTTTACTTTAGTCTCACATGACTAGTTTTGGATTAGTCAACAACCCTAACTTGAAATAATCATAACTATGTACCTTTAATGAATAAATATCTTAAAATAGTACACAATGTTCTTCAGTGTTGTTTTTGCAATTCCTCCAAGTGTCACTACTTGGAACCTCTCAGAAAAGGAGTTATAGAAAAAATGGCATACCTTGTTGAATTATGGCTTATTCTAGAGAGCGAACTTGTAGAGCGTGCCACACACAAAATATTTTTTGTGTGGATCTGAAAATTGTACACAAAATACTAAAAACTGTACTCTAACCAACACATTTGGTATTACTAAATTTGGATATGTTATGAAGACGTTATCACGTTTTTACCGGAAACACATGTTTTAGACTAGTTTCTGGACTAGCCACAAACCCTATTTTCCACGGAGTGTAACTCCAAAAATACAATGACCCACAAGCTGAAATTTGTACCACAACTACTTGGATATGTTTCCTCAATTTTCTCCCAATTTCATGGTCTGAATCATACTAAAGAAAAAGTTATTGTGAAAATGGTGAGATGACCTGTAAATAACATACCTTAGAAAGAATCATCAAAAGAAGTTATGCTCCCTTGAATTTCGGCCTTCTTTACATCACCTTACCTCTGAAAATCGACTTAGATATCCTTTGGTTACCTCAGTCACATGTAGATATTCAATATGCTCAACTGTGATTAAAATGAGAGAGCCTTTCCTCTTATTTATACTTTCATGTAGCTTCCTCAAGGGGTTACCTTTTAACCATCTTAACCCACTTTCCTTATTTTAGGGTCAACCAAATTTTAACCACTTGTCCAATTAGTAATTTATCCATTAAATTTATTATTTAAATAATTTATTTTGTATCCACTTTGACTTATAGTACACTCATCACTTCACTTTACCTCAAGGGGTTACCTTCTAACCATTTTAAACAACTTTACTTATTTTAGGGCTAACCCACTTCTAACCACTTGTCCACTTAGTAATTTATCCATTAACTTTATTATTTAAATAATTTATTTTGTATTCAATTTGACTTATAGTATACTCATCACGTCACTTTATTATTTACCTTCTAAAATCTCTTAAACCACTTTGACTACTTTGACCTTTTGGGGCTTCTAGATGACTCATGATGGTTCTCCAACTTCACATGGCCATAACTCTCTAATCATGAGGAGTTATGTGATGTTACACATACCACCAAAAATGGAATAACATGTACTATCCATATGGAATAGTCGTACCTACAAATATATCAAAACGCATACTATTATCCATCAAACAAACCTAGGTTCTCCAACTTCACATGGCCACAACTCTATAACCGTGAGGAGTTATGTGATGTTCCACATACCACCATAAATTGCATGACATGTACTACCCATACATAATATTCTTACCTTCAAATATATTAAAACTCATACCATTATACATCAAACAAACTTGGGTCCATTACCCAAACCTTTGTGCTACCAGAATTCACTACCAAACTTTCTCCAAGTGTTGAAATCAATCACTAAGGGTTGAAATCAATCTACAATATCACTCTCCAATAGCTGAGATCAATGAAAACCAACAATCCATACCAACTATCCATCAACCTAAGCCAACTATCTGACAATCTCTCCCTTTGGCATTGATGGCAACACCAGCATTGATCACAACACTTAGTCATGATAACATTCATGCTTATACTCCTCATAAATGTTTCTATCTCTCCCCCTTTGACATCAATGGAAAAGGGTATCTCCCTTTGGGGCTTCTCCCCCTGACTGAACTCTCCTTGGGATTATCCTTTTGTCTACTTTCCTTTGTTCTCTCTCTCCAATTATTTCTATCTTGCATCTGATAAATCTCTCCCCCCTTTGTCATCAATGGAAAATGTGTCTTTCCATCTGGGGCTTCTCCCCCTAATTGAACTGTCCTTGGGGATACTCCCCCTGACTGAAATCTTCCTGAAACTGATCCCCCAACCTGAACTGTCATCTTTATGGTGCTTCCTCGTGTACATCCAAGAAATATAAGATAAGCATTCAAAAGAATTCATTTTGGAGTAGAAATTACTCCGAGTCTCTGGAAAAGATACTCAAAGGCTTCTCGTGGAAGCAGTGTTGTAAATATGTTTGTGACTTGTTCTTTTGTGCCCACATATTCAACTCTGATGTTCTTCTATGCAACTTGTTCCCGTAGAAAGTTATACTTGATTGGAATGTGCTTTGTCTTGGAGTGCATCACCATTTTATTCAAGATATTGATTTTATTCAAGATACTGATGGCACTTGTATTATCACAATAGATTGGAATGGGATCATCATACTCAACCTGTATATCTGTCAGAGTTTGTTTCATCCATAGAACTTGTGTACAACATGTTGCTTCTGCAATATACTCTACCTCAGTTGTAGATAAGGATATTTATGATTTTTTATTTCTTAACCATGATACTAAACACTCACCCAAGTAGAACGTTCCTCCACTGGTGCTTTGTCGATCATCAATGCAACCTACCCAATCTACATCTATGCAGGCAATAAGTGATAGATCCTTTCCTTTTGGATACCATAATCCAAACTCTTATGTTCCTTTGAGATATATAAAAATCCTCTTCATTGCTAATACATTTGATTCCTTTGGTGCTGCTTGAAATCGTGCCACCTATCCAACTGTCTGTATTACATCTGGTATGGATGATGTCACATATAGTAAGCTACAATTCATTAAACTGTATTGTCTCTGGTCTATAGACTTTGAATCATCATATTTTCTCAACTTGCAACTGGTTTGCATAGGAGTGGTAACTAGTTTGCAATCTTCCATTCTGAACCTCTTTAGCATTTCTCTGATATACTTAGTTTGAGAAATAAAAATTCCTTGGTTTCTTTGACATATTTGAATACCCAAAAAGAAGGATAGTTCTCCAAGTAATGACATTTCAAATTCATTCTGCATATCCTTTGCAAATTTTTGGCTTAATCTGTCATTAGTACTTCCAAAACAATATCATCAACATAAATTTCAATTAATAAAATACTACCTTGAGTTACCTTGATGTAGAGGTTGTTGTATGAGCTTCCTTTCCATAGTTTGTAGGGATTTTTGTCATTGTTGTTTCTGAGCATTACTCTTTTTTGAATGTGAATTGTTGTATGCACTGCATGTGTCCAAAAAATATTTGTCAATTTGGAATCCATTAGCATTATTCGATCCATTTCTTGTGTAATTATCATCCATTATGATAATGTTCCTTTGTCTCTGAACCAATCTATGAATCCATTCTTTCGTCCACTTTCATATATCTATCCAACCTTGCTAAGTATTCTTACAAATCCATCTATGTCCAACTGTCCGAGACTCTACTTGTGCAATTGTCCATAATGCTGACACATTTATCATTATACTATCATGAAGTCTTGATTAATCTATCCAACTATACTTTTGCTAACTGACTGCTATGGATATTTCTTCTCAAACTCTACAAGATGCTCGAAGGATGGTTCTTTGGTCTCTCACAACTATCGCATAGAATTCCCCTGTCTAATATTCATATTACCTGGAAGTCTCTAATATGGATGGCTCAGAACAATTCCTGCTTTGATGTGTATTCATCATCATCTTCATTGGTAGATTCATCATCTCTTTGAGCTCTAACTTCTTTCTTTCTATCTATGGATTCATATTTGACTACAATACCTGAAAGTACAATCTCTTGAACCTATTCCTTATTTACTTGTCTTTCTTTTCTTTCATTTATTTTCCAAACCTTTCTATATCTGACATCCTTCTTTTTCTCTGTAGATTTTTCTTCATCTTGTTTTATTTTCAATCTTGTGATCTCTGGGACCTGGTCTTTGTTCACTTGTTCTTCTTGTTTTCTTATCCATACTTTATTATATTTGATATCAGTGTTCTCTTTCATGGAAGTATCGATCATGCTTATACAATCACGAGATATGTGTCCATGGTTATGACATTGTAACATTCAATGTTATGTGGGGCCACATAGGCATTTCTTTCTTGAACATTTCTTTTATAATCCCTGCAATATGCCACCTTATGTCCAAAGTTAGTATAATAAAAAAAATGACCATAAAAAAATTGCATAACTGGGAGTGAATGATCTTATTTGTGGTGTAGTCCTTCTGAATTTCTTCCTTGACTTATCATGATCATGATTGAATATTCTTTGTGGCTTGAACATGGATGGTCTTCTTGAAGATGTATCTTTATTAGTTTTCTTAGATTCTGGTTGACCATGATTCCTTCCTTTGAGTACTTCTGCATAACTCTTTATATATTCTTCATTCTTCTTTTCTATCAATGTAGACTACTTTTCTTCATTCTCTACAACTGATGTGGATGTTTCTGTCTCTTCAACATTCTTGTTGAGCTTGACAATTTTGACTCTTAGTGTGACACCTTCTTCTTCAAGATTCTCAACCTCTTCTTCTTTCAACATTATCTGATACTTCATGCCCTCTTATTTTATCTTTGCTTCTTCAAGTTGGATTTTCAATGTAATTATTTCTTCTTCCAGTCTTCTCTCTTCTTGAACAATTCCTCAAGTTGGTTTAATTCATTGGTTCTTTCCTTGAGATGATCCATCAATATATTTTCTCTCTTTTCTTCTTCTTCCTTTTCTTCTTCTATGTTGGCTTCTAAACATTTCTTTTGATATTCTAGAGTTTCTTCAATTCTTCTAGCCTCTTCTATTTGAGCTCTTAAATTATTGATGACTTGGTGATCCTTTTCGTAACCTTGAACACTTTCCTTTTGCTTCATCAATTCTTTCTTGGATGACTAGTTTTCTTCTCTTTCTTTTTGCAGATATTCAATTTCACTAATCAATTTTTATTTGTAATTATCTTCTGCTTCTTCATACTCTTCTGAATCTGTCTGACATGATGAGCATATTTCTTCTTGTTTTGTATCTGCATATTCTTTGTCATTTTATGAATATGCAATGGGTGAAGAATATATTTCATGTAACTTATCCCAAATTTCTTTGGCTAATTACCAACCTTTTCTCTTACGATATTAGTTAATGCTTCCTAGATGAAATCCATTTTTATTTTGTTATTCTTCTTTAATTCCTTCTTGGTTTCAATCTTTTCCCTTTTTGAACTATCATATCCTGTAACAACTGATAGCCAAATATAATGTCCATGTGCCTGTAAAAATACTTTTGTCCTTCTGCTCCACATCTCATACTTAAAACCATTATGACCATTAAACATTGGTACTCCATTCTCAAAATAATCCATGATCTACTTCCAGTGGTTAAATTGTTTCCTAAACGAATCGACTCTGATACCAATTGTTAGATTACTTAGCAGGGGGTTGAATCAGTAATAGAGAAATTTAATCCTTTTTCACCATAAAATGCAAGTGTTATATCAATGTAGCATTATCATCCAATAGTTGTAAAGTAAATAAACAATGAACAAATGAGAAATCACACACATACATAGTACACTAGTGTTTTACATGGAAACCAAAAGCGGGATAAAACCACAAAATGTTTTTTCTTATGTCTTTAAGAATTACATTGATTGGAAGCACTAACTTCCTTTGTTTTCTAGCTTCAACTGGAAGGAGGATCCAACCCCATAATTTCTCAGGCTACAACCTGAGGGAAGCTCCAACTCCCCAATTCTCTAGCTACAACCCCCTATCTTCTCCAACTACAACTGGAAGGAGGCTGCAACCACCTGTATTTTCCTCGTCCAACCACCCTGACGTATAAGTAGAATGATGGAACCATTGTCACACTATCACTGTGAGATATATTGTTGTAAAAATGTACCAAACAACTTGTACCAATAATTTGAACCATGCATCAACCTGTAATCAACATGTACCATAAACAAGTGCTTCAACCATGCACCAACATGTGCCAAAAAACCTGTAATCAACATGTACCATAAACAAGTGAATCAACCATGCACCAACCTATACCTCAACCTTTAACATGAATAAGTGCATCAACCATGCACCAAACCTGTACGAATAACCCATCACAAAAAACTATCCAAAAAACCTATCACAACAACCTGTCTTATCAATCTTATCAACCAAATTAGATCTAATCACCAATATAAATCACAAAGACAACTCTCAAATATGTTCATCAACCAAGCATAACAAAACAACTCATAATCATCACCAAGATCAATATGTTCTTCTAATAATATACCAATACAAGTATGCTACATCATCCATAAACCGTATGTCAACAATACTACTAACAAGTACCTACGACCATATGCCAAGTATGTAACAATCATGTATCAATTACTCATCAACTATGACTCATTAATATGTACCAACATCACCAACTATACACCTCATGTATGTGCCAACTCATCAACTACTTGTCTCAACCATGTACCCAACATGTACCTCAACCAAAATCCCTCATCAATTTCATCATCCAAATCTGATTTGTAACTCTGTAATAGACCTAGTGTATATTATCACATACCTACAAACCTTCCTTAACTTTAACAATAAGAGACTAACATTTTCATTAAACTTTACTTTAGTCTCACATGACTAGTTTTGGATTAGTAAACAACCCTAACTTGAAATAATCATAACTATGTAGTTGTAATGAATAAAGATATGAAACTAGTACACAATGTTCTTTAGTGTGTTTTTTACAATTCCACTAGGTGTCACTACTTGGAACCTCTCATAAAAGGAGTTATAGAAAAAAAATGGCATACCTTGTTGAATTATGGCTTATTCTAGAGAGTGAAATTGTAGAGCATGCCCCACACAGAATATTTTTTGTATGTATCTGAAAATTGTACACAGAATACTTCAGACTGTAATATAACCAACACATTTTTTCTCACTGAATTTAGATCTGTTATGAAGAAGTTATGACATGTTTACCCGAAACACCTATTTTAGACTAGTTTCAGGACTAGCCACAAACCCTATTTTCCACGGAGTGTAACTCCAAAAATACAACGACCCAAAAGCTGAAATCTGTACCATAGATACTTGGATAGGTTTCCTCAATGGCCTCCTAATTTCACGCTCTGGATTATTCTAGAAAACAAATTATTGCAAAAATGGTGAGATGACCTGTAAATAACATACCTTAGAAAGCATCATTAAAAGAATTTATCCTCCCTTGAATTGCAGCCTTCTTTACTTCACTTTCCCTCTAAAATTCAGCTTAGATATCCTTTGGTTACCTCAGTCACATGTAGATATTCAATATGCTCAACTTTTATTAAGGTGAGAGAGCCTTGCCTCTTATTTATACTTTCATGTAGCTTCCTCATGGGGTTACCTTTTAACCATCTTAACCCACTTTCCTTATTTTAGGGTTAACCAACTTCTAACCACTTGTCCAAATAGTAATTTATCCATTTAATTTATTATTTAAATAATTTCTTTTGTATCCACTTTGAATTATAGTACACTCATCACTTCACTTTACCTTCTAACCATATTAAACCACTTTCCTTATTTTAGGGCTAACCCACTTCTAACCACTTGTCCACATAGTAATTTCTCCATTAACTTTATCATTTAAATAATTTAATTTGTATTAAATTTGACTTATAGTATACTCATCACTTCACTTTATTATTTACCTTCTAAAATCTCTTAAACCACTTTGACTACTTTGACCTTTTGGGGCTTCTAGATGACTCATGAGGGTTCTCCAACTTCACATGGCCATAAATCTCTAATCGTGAGGAGTTATGTGACATTACATATACCACCGGAAATGGCATGACATGTAATATCCATATGGAATAGTCTGACCTACAAATATATCAAAACTTATACCATTATTCATCAAACAAACTTGGTTCCATTACCCAAACCTAGGTTCTCCAACTTCACATGTCCATAGCTCTCTAACTATGACAAGTTATGTGACGTTCCACATACCACCGGAAATGGCATGACATGTAATAACCATATATAATAGTCTTACCTTCAAATATATTGAAACTCATACCATTATACATCAAACAAACTTGGGTTCATTACCCAAACCTTTGTGCTACCAGAATTTTCTACCGGGCTTTCTCCAAGGGTTGACATCAATCTACAATATCACTCTCCAATGTTTGAAATCAATGAAAAACAATAATCCATACCAAATATCCATCAAACTAAGACAACTATCTGATAGAAGGGAGGATACCATAGGTCTAAAAGAATTCCCATCAAACACAGTTAACAGAGTCATAAACTAAGAAATTTAGGGAGAGCTAATGGATTCCAACAAGATAGAGACATCAACGACGTTGAAACACCTTCATCGACGACAAATAGTTATATTCATACATTCCACATAGATTTAAAAATAAACATGGTAAGTTATGCGAGGCTAGACACCTGCAACATCCAACTTGATAAGTTTCGAGCCACTTGAGTCAAGATCCCCCAACACAAATAACAAGGAATTTTTTTGTGTTGGGAATGTCTGTAGTACCTCCAAAGCTGAAATCACACGCAACAATTGTCCCAAATATTTGGCAATCGAGTAATTTTGGGTGTCTCTAGCATTGGGATTATGAGCAGAGCACTTATGAACTCCTTTCAGAACACAAGACATAGGGTCAGGCTTATCAATCTTAAAAGGTGTTTCTGGAGGGGGAGGATCTGTACCCAAATTAGGTTGTGGAGTACCATAATCAAGAGTGTTATTGGCTAAGCTAATATTATATCGAACCATATTCTCACATTGATGGCCACCATCATGTGTCAGTGGATTTTGACCTCCACCCGATGCATTTTCGGTGTTTGAGGTTCATGAGGCCATATTTTTCTTATGAGGAAATGCATTAGTTAACACAACGAGATACTACACTATAAGCCTCTAAGATTCCTCTATCTTATGGAATAAATTGGAAGTTGATCCTCTTTACACAACTTACATGGAAACTTCACCTTCTTCTTTTCTTTCTTTCCATCACCAACATTGTTCCCAGGCTTGTCATTATTTTGAGTGTCCTTGGTCTTTTTATTTTTTTTATTATTCCCACCCTTCCAGCTACTACTTCTACCTTTATTTTTATTCCCTTCACATTGTTAGTTACCCTTTGGGATCATCGCTTGTACATAATGTACTTTCGACAAATGAGAAGGAGGAGATGAAGTCGTAGCTTGTCCCATTGCAGACTGGTTGAGAGACAAATTTTTCATCTTATTTGTCACCTGGTCTACATACTTGGAATTTGCTGAACCTATACTGCCATCGGCATGGGGCCCAATATTTTGTCTTGGATCATTACTCAACCACGGTGCATTAGGAATAATTTCATAGAGTATCCTAGACTGAGCATATATAATATATAATTGTTGGGCTCTAAATATGGCCTCTTCCTCAATCGTTACCCTGAATGTAGAAACATCCTTCTAAATATACGACAATAGGGACTTAAGGAACCACTCCAATAGAAACTCTAGAGGAATGTTAGCTTTAATCAACCTCTTTATTCTATTCCACTCTTGAATGTGATCCGATATGTGGGTGGCTTTGTCCTGACGAAAAGTCAATAAAACTCGGTATTGTTGTTGTAACCGCTTGTGAGGAAAAAGTGATATGATATTGATTACCCATGTGAGGATATACATTTTCCCCTAACGAAGGAACTTCATGCAGGGGTTTTCCCATATTAGGAAATTTATTCCCCCCTAATGTCATACCAGAGGCTAGAGGAGGATTTTCCAAAATAAAAGCATTCATGGGAACAAGCTTTGTGGAACAAGGATAGACGAATGGGATATATGAAGTAGTAACACTACCCATTTTTCCATTCAATCCTTGAAAATTATAACTAGGATTGGGTGTGAAGGAAGGAGGATTCCAACCCCCTATCATAAGGAAATAACTGAGGCATATGACCCCCCACCAAATAGGAAATGAATTAAGGAGGTGACGTTCCCACTGACCCAAAAATATTATTGATGTTAGATGTCGAAATGTAGGATGATATGTGCAGAGTCATAATTTGCATACCAAAAGAAAAGGGATTAGAGGCTAGAAGCATCGATTGAGAACTATAACTAAGCATCCCCATTGAAAAGGTGCCATTATCGATGACGAAAAAGTCACACTGGTTGAAAATATATAAGGATTCATTCACATGGAATGAGTTGAGCTCATGGGCAGGGTAGTACTAACTGAGGGAGACTCTGAAATACAAGTAATCGATTATGAGGGAGTCTTGGGGACTCCGCTAACCATAGTAGAGGTTGGATTTGAATGGATTCCTAACATACTCATACCTTAATCAGTACTCATATCTAAATCAATACTCATGATGGGATGATCATGAGACTGAGTGGTAGAGATGTGTGTACCACATTTATTAATTCTA
Source organism: Picea sitchensis (assembly GCA_010110895.2). Taxonomy (NCBI): domain Eukaryota; kingdom Viridiplantae; phylum Streptophyta; class Pinopsida; order Pinales; family Pinaceae; genus Picea; species Picea sitchensis. The sequence continues at coordinate 10,755 of SNQJ01S0223325.1, forward strand.
TGCCTTTTAGGAGGCGGTTTCAGTGTCATACCAAATTGTGGTAATTGATTCAAGAGCCGATGAGACTAGAGAGGAGGTTGGTCTCGCTACATGATAACTCAAAACTCATGATGCAATGAAATCCTAAGGCCAACTAATATACAAATAACACACTCCTAAATAAAACTAGAATCCAATACACGCAAACAAGAGAGGGTGGTTGAAAAGGGGCCACCCAAACTAAAGAAAGTGTGCCTCTCCTAGGAGGGGATTGAGACTCTTAAAAAACAATGTGGAGGTAATAGAATAATTTATAAGGACCCTCATGGGATTCAAATCACAATCATCCAAACCCCTCCGAAGAGAAGATCCTTCATAAATTATGTGTGTTGTTTGATCCCTATATGACTCAAGGAATCTACATAATAACCCCTGCAAGTAACCTGTATGGATACCTAGGATAGGAAACTAAGTTCACCACAGTATAACCAATGCTCGGTAGAACAATCATAGGTTAGGTCTACCATATGGGAAGGGTATCTAAGCCCAAATCTCAAGAAGCACAAAGGTACCCCAAAAACTCCCAAATACGAATAGAGCCCCAAAAATATCTTTGATGCTAGGAAGGTATTAGAGGTCTATCTCTGCAACCAACTTTGCACATCCTTGTGCTTAAATCCTATTTTAGTGGAGTCTCCCAAGAACAAATATTATACAATGGATTTCTTCACTCCCTAGACAGACACCTATGTTGAGTTTTGTAGCCTTGGAGAAGTATACTCACAAAATCCTATTCCAAGGCCCTAAATCCTAAACTTGTTTGTGTACCCTAAAAGATAAAATATTTCTTGTCAATTTTAATTATTGAGAGTTAATTTTAGTGTCTTATGTTTACTCAAGAGGTACAATCATGAAACTAATGGTTTTATGACTCAACATATGAAAGAAGTGCATGTAAAAGCACTGCTAAGTACTGGTCTTGTTTTTCAAAAGAAATGGTATGCTTCTAAATGTTGCACACAAGATGCAATCTCTTTCAATTTCAATGACAATGCAATCTTTCCTAAAATTCCAAGACTAATTCAATATATACAAAAGTGAAAATGATTCAAATGAAATGCAATTTTTTTGTATTTTCAATATCGAAAAATGAAAATGCAAAAACCATTTTTTTTTGTAATTTCAATATAAAGGAATGAAAATGCAAAACTGAACCAATAACCTCTCAGACAGACCCTACAACAAGCATAGGAAGACAATCCAAGTAGGAAACCAAGAAGCTACTACTCAAATATAAATTCAAGGACTAAAAAATGAGAAACCCTAACCCTCAGAGGGAAGCCTATCTGTGCTTCCAAGTATGCTCATTAAATTTAGTAGTTATTAAATAGTAGGAATGTGTATAAATAAAATACCCTATGAAAGGGATTCTATCCTTCTACTGAATTAAGAAGAAATAATTCTCTCTTACACAATCCATGGAGAAGACCATACCCCTACCTTATCCATAAGAGAGGGATATTAGGAACCAAACCATAGAGTCAGGAAAGAAATATGCAAAGGAATACTGCAAGCACCAGAGTTCCTCTGATTAAATACTATGTTCATATATATAAACAAAATAGCCTAAAAAATATAGGGAGTCCATTGTGAATAAAAATCGAGACTACTTGATGAAGGGGCAAGCATGCACTGGAAGCAAGGATGACAAGCATACCTCAAGTATTCAATATTAGAAATACACCCTCAACAAGTGAGCAAGGACGAGGCTCTTTCATGCTAGTACTAATTCTAAAGTTAGCTAATGAAAGAAAGGGAATGAATCTTATATAAAGGGAATTCAAGGTTGTGTGATGGCTATTGTTTTCAGGGTTTGATATTATGTAGATGGAAACAAAAAGTTGATCTTGAAGGACAAGAAACAAGTTTGCCAAAAATTTCACAATAACACAACTTCTTATAACACTACAAAAACTCAACAGACAGAATAAAGAGCCAAGAAGACTCAACAACACTCAAAACCCACCCAAAAAACACCAAATGGATCCTAAAAGGATTAGAAAAAGATTTAAGTGACTTTTATGGGAACAAAAGTGCATGTACGTGCCCTATATGTAGACAACCTGTGTAGCATAATCCACGTGTATCTACATGGCCTGCGATATGCTTGATGAAATGTCTTTAGTATAATGAATGCAAAGTATTTGTTGAAAAATGACAGCCAGGAACAATATAATTAGATAGAATATATTAATATCTTAGTCCAACCTAGCTAGGGATATTACAGTGGTATCAGAGTTGGAGATCTTGCCAACCTGAATGGAAACAATGATACGAAGGCCAATTTATTTTAGAGAAAGCGTCAAATCTCCTTCAATGGGCCGAGATAAGATTGTTGGATGACCAAAATAGATTGTTGTGTGAATTCCAGATTTGTTAAGGGTGAGTCCTAAATATAGAGTAGCAATAATCCATTTTCGTGTGAGTTGTTTTTGTTAGAAAAATAGGATCGCGAAGCAATAAAATAAAACACAAAAGATGCACAATAAAATAGAGACATAGATATACATGGTTCACCCAATGTGGGTTATGTCCACCAGATAAATTGATAGGTACTTCCTTTATTATTATCTATCAAATGAAGGGATACAACCTACAACACACCCGTTGTAACTTCCTCTTCTTTCTCTCATAGTCTCCTCTCTCAGAACGCAATATTCACAATAATACATAACCACAATACATTTCCCTCATAAAAGAGGGTTTCCTTCTAGAGAAACAAAACTATAACATAACTTCTACTGTTAGATCTATGACCTTATAATGAACAATCCACACTTATAATGAAATTACAATATATATTTACAAGGAATTTTTTCCTTCAGGAGATTTTCCCCTGAACCCCCATTGGGAAATGTTGTCCCTTGAACCCTCTTCAGGGGCCCGCTTTCCCCTGGACCCCGCATAGGGGGTAACCCCCCTCTGCACTCCCCCACATGGAGGAGTGTACATTATTCTGGGGTGTAAAGTTGTTAAGCCCTAATGTTGGCTCGTTACCCCTTAATTGGGGCATATTAGATTAGTAATGCTATTTTATTTATGTCGGCTTTAGTCCATTAGTTTTAATTTAGATTAGTAATGTTATTTTAATTATGTCGGCTTTAGGCCATTATTTTTAATTATACCTCCTAGTCTCCTATATATACCAAGGAGACATCTTCATTTTGAATCATCTTGTACTTGAACATTTAAGTGGGGTAAAAGGAGGTTTCCCCCTCGAAGAGGCTTATGATATGAAATTATCTCTTTTTCAAGGCATCGAGTACTTTTCCTGAGGTTTTTCTATGCTATATTGAAGTTTGGTTCTTAACATATGGTACCAGACCTCAAGGTCTTGGGGTTTCGCTGCTACATCTGAGACACCGTGGAACTTTTGCTATAACTTTTTTTCTACAACATTTCAGAAGGAACCTCTTGGAGGGTATTTAGTAGATGGATCAAGGTACGTTGGGTTCAAAATTCATCTCCTGAGGCCTTATACTTTCGTAGATACAGCCTGTACAAGATAGGGCTATGGAATCATCCTGAAATGAGTCATTGAGGAATTTTCGCTATAAAAAAAATTCTGTAACATTTCAGACCCTTCCCTCCAGAGACCATTTATATAAATTAGTATTGTATCTGTGGTAAAAATTTCATCTTCTGGGTCATTTTAAATTTGTATATACACCCTGTGTAAGATAGGGTATCTGACTAGCCCTATTGATTAGTCTCAAGAAGGTGTTCTACGTAAAACAATCATAAATTATTCCTAGAGTATCCAAATTGAGTGGTACTGGTTGCATTGGATCGTGGACAGTTTGTAGTATTTTGGGTGCGAGTTTTAGAATTTGATATCAATTATTTTGTGCGGGGCATTCTATACAAGTGAGATCTCCTGGAAAGGCCAAAAATCGGCAAGTTGTGAGGAAGTTACCATAAATTCCACTTGGCACATCAAATTTTGATCAAACCTGTGGCATTGCAGAGAAGAAATATCATAGAACTACCTAAAGGAAATTTTCATACCCAGAAGGGCCGAAACTTGGGAGATATAACAGAATAAATATTGTCTAGCAGAACCACCTCAAAATCAAGACTCA
>SNQJ01S0223326.1:1900-14875 GCA_010110895.2 Picea sitchensis
AGTTGACACTTCAGTTTGACTAGTTGAGTTGAATTTAGATGCTGCATTGGTTTTGTCACCATGCAACATTGGGATCATCGCCATGCTAATGTGCACTTGCCTTGGGATCATCACTAGATTAGTGCATTACCCTTGATTTCCTGAGTTAACTCTTCACTACTCTCTTTTCACTTAGTTAATTGAAGACTAGTTGACTAGTTAACTCAACTAGGTAGCAATTCACTCTCGTAACTGCCTGAGAGACTAGACTAGGTGGCAGTTCACTCCCGTAATTGATGGTGTGTGTCCAGATCACTCTAGACCACCATTATGGATTATTAGTTACTCATGTATCTTATATCTGTTGTAAATTATTCACTCTTTGAGTGTGGAATAACGATTAATGAGAATTCTTCCATTCTTTCTCTCCTTCTTCTTCTTTCTCCAATTCTCTCTGTAAATGTGTGTATTATTGTTTAGCTAGATCTATTGTGTGCAGGTTCAACACATTTACATTTACATTGTTGGCATTTTGATCTTTAGAGTCCTTATCATTTATCTTAGTACATGTAAAGAAATATTGCATTCTATTTAAAATTGCATAACTGAATTGAGAATTCCATTTTGAAAAGCATATAATTTATTGGAAATTGAAGTTAGGACTTTGCATTGTATTCATATTCATTTATTTTACTTGTTGAGTCATAACATCACTAGTTTCATGACCACACCTTTTTGAGTAAGAAAGGCCACTAAAAGTAACACTATAATTTAAAATCGATTAGTAACGATTTTATTTTTCTAGGGTGCACAAACTGTCTTAGGATTTAGAGCCTTGGAATAGGATTTTGTGAGTAAACTTCTCCAAGGCTATTAAATCAACATATGTTACTGACTAAGGGAGTGGATAAATCCATTGTATAATTAGTAATATCAGGAGGCTCTGCTTACACCAGAGTTAAGCATGAGGTCCCGTGACTTTGGTTGAATGGATATCCCCCCGATACCTTCTTAGTGTCAGATATATTTCTAGGTATCTATTCGTATATGGGGATCTTGCTAGTATGCTTACCTCTGCGAGAGGCAGTGCTTTCAAGGTTTTAGGCTTTGTTACCCTACCCATACGGTGGACCTGACTTACAACTGTTCGCTCATGCATCGATTATACTATGGTTTCTTAGTTGTTTGACTTAGGTACCACATAGGTTACTTGCAGGGGTTATTCTGCAGGTACCCTAGGTTAGATAAGGTTCAGACAACACACAACCTTTATGGAGGATTACCTCTCTGGGGGAATCTGACCGATTGGTTTTTAAGCCCATGATGGCCCTTATAACTGATTCTGATACCTCCAATATTTAAGAGAGGAGTCTCAGGCTTTTCGTTGGCGAGACATACATATTTTTGAGAGGGAGGCCTCTTTTCATCCACTTTACCCTGTTTGTGTGCATATTGGCCTTTTGATCATTTTTTGGTGCGCCCTTTGATTATTAGTTGACCTTAGGATCTTATACCATGCTTTGAGTTGTCATTATAATGGATGGTGGAGTTCCTTTGACTCCCTCATTTATCTCTACCTCCCCCATGACATTTACTCATTTCATGGGGATGAACCCATCCGCTTTTCATAATGGTATGCAAAATTATGACACTCAGTCCATGCCTTGGTTCTCTAATCATTTTCCTATTGATATACCAAACATGCCTTCACCCTTTCCATCCTCTCCCTTTCCTGCTTATATGAATCCTAGTTTTGGATTCGGGGGCATGACGACTCCTCTTTCCACAACTTCATTTGATAGGAGTCATGCCTCTCAACCAACTCTCACTATGGGGGGTTGGAATATCCCCTCTTATAGATCCAATCCTAGCCATGATTTTTCAGGAGCCAGTGCTCAAATGGGTGATTATTCTACTTATTACACCCCATTCGTGTATCCTTCGTCTGCTATGCCAGTTCCTACAAACACTTTTCCCATGGCAGGTCCCCATATCTCCTCTGGTATTTAATATAGAGGGAATCATTTTTATGGTATGGGCTACCCTCTTCATGGAACCCCTTCACATGGGGGCAACATATATCCTCACTTGAGTAATCCTTATAATACTTTTTTCTCTTTGCAGGCATCTGCTTCAGTGATGATGCCTGTGCAAACCTCTATGGATCAATTAAGCAGAGGATACTACCTGTCCAGACAAGGACAGGGTGAAAACCAAGATCCTTCCTGGCCTGCAATGTCTCAAAACTAGTCTTTCCCGGGACATTGGTCTCAAATGCCACAACTCACCACTGCTACCAGTCCAGTCACTGCAAGTCATACTAGAATTCCATCACCAACCTCTGTTAGTCATGTTGGATATTGGTCAAAAACCTCTGCAAGTTATGTTGAAGACCAACAACCAACTGTTGCAAGTCATGCTGGGGGCATCAATTTAGTCGCCATGAGTCATTCTGACATCACATCTCCAACATCTATACATCATGTGGGAGATGAACCTCCAACCTCTGCCAGTCACACTGAGAGCATGTCGCCAACCATTGTGAATGACGTTGGAGGAAGTCNCAAAGGAGATCACCTTACTTGTTTGTGTCCTACTACTGCTGGGATATCGAAAGCAAGGTCCTCATCTCAGGCCCTTCGGGTTCTGAGTCATCTTTGGTTTCCCAACACTCTGTTTCTCCTTTGTTTGACATGACAGTCATGTTGATACAATCATCACCTCAACAAACTCATATTTTTTAGGGTGATGCATCTCGTGGCCTTGTTGTCACACATCCTATTCAACCAATGATTGAAGAAGTGGTTGTACCAATGCAATCTATGGTCAATCCAACTCTTCTTTTGGAAGGTGATGCGTCCTTCAACCTTGTCATTAGCATTTCCAATACTGCACCTTCTGAAAAAGAGAGAGTTTTACTCTCCTCGACTACTCTCCCTCCAAGTCTTGGAGAGGTTCCCTTTGACCTGGATGGTCTTGTGTTGTATCCAATTCCTCCTCCTATGCCCTTTCAATTAAGATACATTATCTAATATATCATGGAGAAGGTAACCTCCACTAGCAATTTATCCTCCTCGACTTGGAGAGATTTGGGTTTTCCCAAGCTTGTGTTAGCTATTCATAAACTGCCGACCTTTCACAGAAATCCTGAATGGGAGCCTTGGCCTCCTCGATGACATGCTGCCTAGAAAACCTCTCAACAAGTCTGATTTAAGCTCTTTTTCGACTCGTCTAAAAAGCGAAAATATTTTCGAGTGAATTTGTCTCTTTCACACTCATTAATTGGATTTGAAAGGTCATGAGTTTGATTTAAGCTATTTTCCAACTCGTTTTCAAAAAGCGAAAAGATTTCCGAGTGAACTTTTCTCTTTCACACTCGTAAATTAGATTTGAAAGGATGTCTATTTGGTGCAATTTTATCCCTTTTTCAAACCAAGTAGACTAAGAACAGGAAAAAGGGAATCTTTTTCCGTTAAGTTGTAATTGCATCTCACGCCCTTGCTTGCAATATTGAGCCTATTTTTGGTTCTCGCTTTTGCGTTATAAGCCGTTTACCTCGACAGTTTGTATCCTCAACCAAGCGGATCCTTTTTTATATCCTTTGCAGCTTGACACCCTATACCGAGGAGGAAACATTCCCCCGAGTGTCCATCTCCCGCATGCACCTCCTTGCATTGAGCATAGTTATGTTCCACTGCTGGAACTAGTTTTTCTTACTTGCGACACTCGTTTCCTCCTTTGTATCATAGAATTCATTTGACTATAAAAAAAAAAAGGGGCCAGAAAGGAATATTATCTTATATTGGCAGTAGTCATGTCGCCTTTGAACATAGGACAAAATTTTTTAGTCCACTTGTCATCAAAATTTTGGGTTTAGCATGACCTTAGGAAGCTGAGCTCATTACAAAGATTTTACTCCCTCGACTAGTTACTCTTCCAGTCCCTATGGAGAGTTTGATTGATGCCTTCTGCATCTTAAAGTTTTGTCATTGAGTCTATGCTTCCAGAGTCTTCCATATGTCTCATTCTCTTGTTCAAAGGATGCCTATCAACCTGTGTTGGCCATTCCTCAGAACTCTTGACTTTGCATGTGGGCCATACCCTCAATCTATCTCAGAATCACATGAAGTTGTATTCCTATTATGCACCCTGGTCCTACTTTTCTCATTGGTTGGTAACCTTGAACCTAGAAGTCGACATTTCATCATTGGTCACTGATTGGGTGGTATCCCTTGTGTTCAACGACAAGAAATCTATTCACACATTGGAATTCATGCAATGTCTTGGATGCCATTAGCGCTATTGGTGGTTTCCTCGCCTTTGTAAACAATTTTCCTTATTGGCTGCTATTTAGAGGGTCTTTTTTCGTGTACCACTTGCATCTGGAACATGCGAAAAATGCACATGGTCGTTGGTTCGTGAACATGTTCTTTGTATGATTTCCTCCAAATTATCAAGCTTATGTTTTGTACGTCATGCTGAATGATGAGAGATGCCTTAATTCACTCCTTTCAGTGAGTCTCCTTCCATCGACTTCAACTCATCTATTCTGGAGACAAGACCCAGAGTCCTATGAGTACCTAGAGGCTTGCATTCATTAGTGGCACGTTCTCTTGCCATCGATAGTTGGGAATACATCAATATCCCCCGATCGATAGATTCTTCAAGTGTTCAACCTCGACTCCTTTATTCACACTTGTAAGAATGTACTCGGTGCCTTGATACCTTCTTTCATCATCAATAGGTTGTCTCACGTTTGTTAATGGTATACCTCAATGACCGATAATCAAACAGAGTCTCATTGTGTTCGACCTCAACTCCTTTATTCACATGATGTAGACTTGCACCTTTGGTGGATTGTGTAGAAGACTTGAAGACATCAGATTATAGTCGCAACTTCCCTGAGTTGTTGCTACCTTTCATTGGACCAGTACCTATGTGACTACAATGATCATGGGAGATCATATTGTACTCCATTGTATACATATATCTTCAGATTGATTTTGAGACTGGTTTTACTGGGCCTTGTTCATGACTATGACAACCTTTGGCATGTAACTACATTTGTATTACCTATTCATGGTCATAGACAACTATTTGGTATATTTTCACATGGATTTGTAGTGTAATTCAAATTGGCAGCCATGTGTGCAAAGTCGGTACAGATTATAAAAGCAACTTGTTCTTCCAACTGGGTCCCCATTACTCCACTTCTGGGTCTTATAATGTATTTCGGCCATCACAGATACTCCTCTAACCTCACAAATTAGGGGGCATATGTTATAGAAAGATTTTCCTTGCCCTATGCATACTTGCACATAAGGCCTTTTTACATTTCCCTATGCAGACTTGAAGTCACTTTTTGTGAATCCCAGAGATAAAAGCATTATTTTTCCACATATGCGTGCCCTAACAACTATATAACATGCGTATACGTAGGTTGCACCACTACAACTCATGTACATCGGGATTTGTGTCCAAAATTAAAAAATGGTGTAGGGTTTCCATGTCACATCACGAGATCTATGATCCTTGGCCTTCCATATACTGGAAACGTTCCAACTTGACCCTACAGTTCCACTTGAAGGCTACAAATGGGCCAAATCCAAGCTATGCAAAAGAGGAGAAGAATTTAACTTTGAGAGCAAAGTTACTCTGGAGAAATTATTCACTTCATATTGAGTCTGCATCCCTTTGTCCTTTAAGTCTGAATACATTGTTCAAGCCCCAAGCTCTTCCCTACTTGATTGAGAACCTCATTGTCTCTCTTATATGAGCTTGCCTTTGGTGGAGGATTGAAGTGGTGGAGGCCCAAATGGAAGGAACTTAGTTTCTCAATTCTGAACTGTGCCGACACAGAAGTTTGTAATTCATTCACTTTTGTTGATTACATTTTAATAGAAATACCCTTTTCTCGTCCAATTAATATCTTGCGAATATTTGAATTGTTATTCCATGTGCACATTTGTTATGGATATTGATGGATTATGCTATTGAATGTGCTAACATTATATATTATCACCATATGCTTGCATTTCTTGGTTGTTGAGGACTAATTGAAGGTGTATTTCTTTGAGTCAAGTGCTCAACGATGGACTTTATCGAACGTCTGGATGAGGTAGGCCTTTTATCTTGTCTTGCTAGCATATTTGTTTATATAGCATACCTAAGATTAAAGTCTATTTCTGTAGTCATTTTCGTCTATTGTGGTTTACCCCTAGCCATAAAGAGATTTTCCTCGTAACATCGGGCATGGTTTACAATGCATTTTTTGGGAATTACTTGCAGGTTGCAGGGCACATAAATCGAGACAAAATTTCTCTTGGGCCTAGGAGTGCCTGAGTCGGATTGAGGCATGGAGACAATCATTTTTGGGTAATTTGACGCGAGGAATTTAGTGGTGTTGTCTGTTTTCTGATATGAGCAAAGCTTCTGCAACTTATTCCAGAATGAGGTATCCTTATGTATTTTTCCTTATTCTTTTACTGAGTTAATAAAAAGGCCTACCCATTTGAGAACAGGACCCAGAGACGTAGTCCGCCAGGGACGAACTCCGTTATCAATTTTTGTGTTCAGATTTGATGCTTATGTCTCTTCTTTATTGAGCTTTTCCTTCTTTAATGGTGCACTTTAATTTATGCTCATTTAATACAATTCTTTATAAGTCACTTCGAGGAAAAGATCCCAGATCAACAACCTTTTATGTTGAAATGTGAGTCGATATGGCCTCTTTACATTTTGTGTTGGAGGTAGTTTCTCTTGTTTTTCTTAGATCAAAAATTATTTTCCTTTGAGCCTTTATCTTATTGTAGGTTGAGGAAAAATATAATGGCTAGTTGTTGAGTACTATGTTGAGTATTTCTACCTATGAGTTAGCTAGTTCTAACTGTTGTTGTTCTTCCTTAAATTTTCCATGTTTCGACTATATAATTGTTGTTGTTTGTTGAGCCAATCCAACATAATTGTTTCTTAATGTCCTGTTTTGTAGCTGCTTAAGTTATTTATTTTATTGTTTCAAGTGTTGGATTTCTATCTAATTGTTAGCACCTGTGTTGATGACTACTTCGACCAAACTTTTTATTGTTGCTAGAGGGTCTAATCCTTATGTCGATTGTTCAATGCCTGAATTCTCTTTTACAAGTAGTGTACAATCATTTAGTATTTGTTTCTCCTCATTTCTTCTTGCTATCAGTCGAGCACCATCCCTCATGGCCTTCTTCCATCTGTTTGTTGCTTCCACGGTGACTTCATTACATAGATCGAGCATCTGCTCATATGATGCTACTGTTGGGTCGAATGTTGTTTCTGTAGGTGGCTTTGTCAACCTGATTGGCTTGAAGGCTGCAAAAGTGGTAGCTTTTGCAGTACTATCCTTTCTATGTATTGTCTTATTCTTTTTCTTCTGCACATTTTGTTGTTCTGGTTTCTTGTTGGGTGTTTTTTCTTGTTCTTTGTCTATGTCATTGCCTTTTTTTAGGTTTTTGTTTCCTGGATTTTCTTCACTGTCCTCCCATGCCTTTGGTTGTGTGTCGGTGTCCTTCATGCCATCTTTTTCATTGCTCCCTTGACCTTGTGCATCATTTTTCTCGATGTTCTTCGAATGTTTTGGGGGGTCTGACTAACCTTTGTGAGGGCTTTCTGAGGGAGGATTTTCTGGTGGGATGCTTTACTTCTTGGGAGACCCTATGCCGACATTATTATCTTCTTTTTGTTGTTCTTTCGTCTGGATAGTCGATTGTTCAGTTTGTTGGTATTGCTTGCTTTTCCTTTCTTCCTCATTGGATTTTGCTGGAGAACTTGTGTCATCTAATGGAACTGTAATAGGTTGTGTATCAAATGATTTTTGTATAGGGATGGTGTGAGATGACCCCTGAATATTTGTACCTATCTCTCCTTTTAGATGTTTTGGAGTGCCTGCAGCTGCATGTGAGTCAGGATGAATTGATTGACTTCCTTTGTTTGGGCCGACTTCCATATGGGTCAAATCAAGTGGTGTCGACTTGTCCACTAGATTAAGAAATGACTTGATTGTAGTGGGCATCTTGGTAGCTCCATTTTGTAATTTTTGGTCGACATCCTCCGACCCTGAGTGTGTTGCACTTCTTTGATTGCTACTACTAGGCATGGATTTTGAGATTGTTTCCTCCAATGATACTTGTCGTTGACCTTTCCTTTTCAGTTTTTTTTTCCTTTCTTGCTGCTCTTTTTTCTTCAACGATTGGTGTAGCCTTAGGTGGTGGAGACTCTTTTGTAAGGTCAACTATAGTTATCTTTTTGCAATGTTTCATTAGAACAAGTTATCTTTTGTACTATATTCCTCTTGGTCATCTAATCTTTGTTTTTTCAGCCTCCTTGTTTCCATTTGATTTTCCAAAGTTGCCTTCTTTTTTCTTTCGTCAACCTTCTTTGCGTATGTTACTACCATAATCTCCTGGAATTGTTGTCCAATGCTCAACTTCAAGATATTTCTGGTGACTTCCTTTTCTTGTCAATTCTACTTTTCTTTTAATCGAGTTTTTTCGGCTAGCTTGTTTGTGAATGACGAAAATTTTTCTCTTATTAAGGGATCATTAAAGTTGAGCACATTGATTGAATGAAACATCTCTCAATATGATGTTGACATCTTCCAGTACTACCTCAATGTCGTTTTCCTATTTACCCCTGGCTACTTTTTCCTGATGTTTTCTCTTAGTTGGAGTTTGCTTCACTAGGGTACTTGCTTCCCTATCCATATTTGGAACAAATGGTATTGTATATAATGGTGCTTCTCTTTTTGCTCCTGTTCCCCATCAATCAATGGTGTTAAAATGGTTGAATTATCACTTAATACCTCTATTGGGATTGATGTTTCGAAGCCCAGTTGTCTGTCGATCTCCTGAAATATTTGGAACTTCGTCGACTGGTACTCTAGATCTTCTAGTGCTGCCCCCCTGCTCACTTCACACCAGAGCTTCGTCTAGAAAGGATTTATTGAATATGGGCAAACAATGGTAAAGCCTGATGTTTTTACGACTCTCCATTTATGTGATACTTTATTCATATTGTTGACCAAAATTTTAAACATTACCTCAGGTGGAAGGGAATCTGATGACCCGACTGCTCCTGTTGCAAATCACTTATAATTATCCATGGTCGGGGTGTGTCTTAAGGTGAACGTGGGTTCCCTAGTTGGACCGAGTTGGCTCATGGAGAGCTAGATTAAAAATGATGGAAACTTGATGGCCTGATTTCTTTCTTGGTAATCCTTGCAATTTCTTTTGATCAATGCAACTAGATGATTTTCCAAGTCGAACTGCGCCCCTGACTCAAGAATTTGGCCAATGGGTTCCAAAATTGTAAGCTTCACATCTGAAGCTCGACCTGCGGTTGTAAAGCACAACGAGACTATTACACATGTCTATTTTTCCCATAGGTTGGTCACTCTATTGATTAGCAACCCTTTTGAATTTTTGGCTGAAGTTATTCCTGTAAGAAGTTGAATTCAATCATTAGAATTTAGGGTTTTGGGGATAGGGGTACCACCATGTGGAATTCTAGTGACTCTATGTATCATGCCTCTAGTGATTTTGACTAGGAATTTTAACCATACATTCCCATTATGATGCCGACTCATGAGAAACTTTGCGACTTCCTCTTTCCAACCTGTAGTGCCTCCAAGAAGTGTCAGATTCTTACATGTTCTAGAAAATTTGTTTCATTATTCCATACAATGGATTCCATTCCCAAATTAGTGAAATTATGATAGTGTCGTGACCAATCAATTTCTTCTATTCTGGCCCCGCGAATGTTTTGCATGCGTGCTTCTATCTCGGTTGCACCTGTTTTGTCAAATTTGGACTTTATCTTTGGCTCAACCACGAAATCCCTGATTTGTCCTCTCATTCTTGGAATTTATGTGATTTCCTGATGGCCAGGTTGAGATTTCTGGAGTTCTAGGATAAAATGAGTTGCTGGGATTTCTATAGTCTGATTTCTCGGGTGCTCAAGTGTAAACAAATGTGAGACAAAGTCGTATGCCTTATCTTTATTTATAGGTGGGAGATGAATAGGGGACTTTAATTCGTCTAGTGGTGTCATTAATTAAGCTGCCTTGATGGTGATGTCAGGTATAATTACTTGTTCATGTGAAGGGACATTTGTATCGATAGTGTTATGATAGTCAGTCTTGTCCCATTGATTATTAATTATGTTTCCGTGGTGGCCTGTTGTTTCTATGGAGTCGATTTTATGTTCTCAGGGAGTGTGCTCGACTCGATCAATTTTTGTTATTTTGTTTGCTTGAATAATATGGCCGGGTCATTTCTTTCGTTTGACTGAGGATCTCCAGTCGAATCGTCTGACCAAGTTGATTTCCTTTATTTTGTTGTATCGATTGATTCTTGGCTTCCTAAAGACACAATTTCTTTGTTGATTTGATTGTTCACTCTTGCTTGGATCATGCTCTCTTGCTATGTATTTTTCCCGCTCACTTGATCTATAAAGTTCATGCTTACTTGAATTAGAGGTTTCTCATTCGAATGAATGATGTACTTCTCTTTCAATGGATTGACTGGTCCACTTATTTAAGAAATGGCTCATGTCTTGCCTTAGTGTCGAGCTTGCTCTATATTTATGATTTTCTTCTCTAATTGACTTTAATGATGACCAAGGGATCTATTCTCTTCTCATATTGAAGTATGATAGGTGTGGATGAATGCTTTTAATGGTTGGATTTGGTCATATAGCTTCTATACATCAAACAATTTTGTACCTAATTTTGATAACTGACTTGTTTATTGCTTTCTCAATTCCTCTTTTTGTTTTCCTTAATCTTTCTTTTACTTTTATTGCTTTATCTTGTTTTTTATTTTTATTTTTTTATTTCTTTTCTATTTTCTTTATTTATTCTTTTATTGTCGACTTCAACACATGCCTCCCCAAGGGGTTTTCGACCTAGTCGGGTCTTGCTAGTGCCCTCTAAGAGATTTTCACCAGTAGGACTTGATATTGTTATGTATTGTATTTATTCAAGTGGGCCCCATTGAATAATTTATTGAAGGGATTCCCTTGTAGAGTCCTTAGTTGTATTGATCTTGTCGGTCGGATGTCTTTGACCACACATGGACCCCACCATGCAGTTTCTAGTTTGAAAGGTTTTCCCTTTGTGCAATTGTCATATAGAAGTGCCAAGTCTCCGACATTGATATCCTTCTTTTTAATATATCGATCGTGCCAAGCTTTCTGCTAGTTATTTTGAGTCTCTTGATGTTGTTGGGCCAACATCCTTTCCTCCTCCAGTTGATTTAACTGGTAGAAGCATTGTCTTGTGTTGAGAATAAGGTCAAACTCAAGGACTAAGGCTATTATTTCTGCGTTAGCACATAAGTGTAATGAAATTATAGCTTCTTGAACATATGCTAACTTGAATGTTGTTTGGATAGTTGATCTTTTATATGTTGTTCTATAGGCCCACACGATTGTTGTAATCTTATCATCCCAATCATCTTTGTCAAGTCCACATATTTTTGTTAATCTTTTATGTAATGTTTTGTTGAATGATTCGACAACTCCATTGGCCTACGGATGATAAGTAGTAGTCTTCCTGTGGTCGATCAAAAACATTTTAAGTAGTAGCTCTATTGTGCCATTGATAAAATGAGTTCCTTGATCACTAATTAATGTCAAAGGACAACTGAATCTAGTTACTATGTTTTCATAGATGATTTTTTTCGTTGTTTCCTTTGTGCAATTCTCGACTGGTTCTACCTCTGCCCATTTAGTTAAGTACTCAATTACTGTGATGATGTATTTTTGAATCTTTTTTCTCTTTTTGGGAATGGACCGACGAAGTTGATAGCCCAGATTTCAAATGGTAAACTGGGATTTACCGAATGCAAAGAAATTTCATTTTTCCATAACGATCACCCCATCCTCTGACACTTATCACATCTCTTTGTCTTCTCTCGACAGTATTTGTGTAAATTCGACCACTAGAGACTGGCTTGGATGATCTTTCTGGATGTCACGTTGGCTTGAAAATGACCCCCCGCTCGGCCTACATGTGCTTCATTAATAATGTCCTCATGTTCATGTTCTAATGCACATCTTCGTAGAATATTATAAATGCCTAACTTGTAAAGATTTCCATTCATGAGAGTGAATGGTGTTGCTTTCAACACTAGGATCTTTCTTTTGTTAGCTAGGAGATCTTCAAGTGCCTTCCCTTCTTCTAAAAAGTTTGCAATTTCTTCTAGTTTGTTAGGAGCTGCTTCGACCTTGAATAAATTTGCATCTAGTAAGTCATCATCTATCCCACTCAGATATTCACATGTCTCTAGTTGGGATAGATGATCTGGGCTGACATTCTTCTTTCTTGGTCTGACTACTACTTCAAATTCGAACTCTTGGAACAATAGTAGCCATCAATATATTTTTCCTTGATGGATCAGTTATTTACTAAGTATTTCAGTGCTTAATGGTCCATGAAGAATATAAATGGATTTTCTAGTAAGTATTGTCAAGATTTTTGCAGGGAAAAAATCATTGCTAGAGCCTTTCGCTCCGTCGTCGAGTAGTTTCTTTATGATTTATTTAATTTTAGACTAGCATATGCATTTGGGTGATCGATCATGTCATCATATGGTTGGGATAGAAATTGTTAGGACTCAGAAATGTCACATTTATATCCTCTTTTCCCTTCAACATTCCTTACATTTCATGGTCCTAATAAACCTTTTATCATACCATTTCCATAATTATATTTGGGTTTCACCTTATTATTTTCCATTTTATTGATTTTAGTATTATAAGTGAATTTGTGATTAAATATTAGAAATTAACACATTTTCATTATATCTCAAGGTTGGATGAGTTTTATGATGTGTATAGGTATATTTGATGATTTCAACAAAGTCAAATATTACCACCTAGCCTCAAATTCGAATTTCATATTCAAGCTTTGAAGATTTGAAGAATATTTGGGACAATCATTCAAGCATATTCAAAGGAGAAGATCAT
>SNQJ01S0223328.1:0-14877 GCA_010110895.2 Picea sitchensis
TCCACTTGGGAAGATGAGTCTTTTATACAGAAGCATCCAGAGTTACTCAAGCATTGCGGACAACACTTGTCTCAAGGGGAGGGACATGTTAAGCCCTAATATTGGCTAATTACCCCTTAATTGGTTCATATTACATTAGTAATGTTATTTTATTTATGTCGGCTTTAGTCCATTAGTTGTAATTATACCTCCTAGTCTCCTATATATGATCAGAATCTGGACCAGGGGTCTAAAATTTGCTCAATTTTCAAAGTCCTCGGAATGCGACGAAAATGGTGCCATTGTGTCCGTCTCGTTCTCCTGATTCCGGCGGTATATTTACTTTCGCAAACGGAGTCCGTATGGAGAAGTTATCGTGATCTGTTCGCCGAGCCAAACGGATAAAAAAAAAAGGATGTTCACTGGGCAGGCCGTACTGCCACGTGGCAGGTCCGTACAGTGATGACGTGGCGAACGTACAGATGACGTGGCTTTTAAATGGGTGAATAATAGGGTGCCACGTGGCCCAATGAAGGGCTGCCACGTGGCACCCGTTTAATGGCTATTGGTTCATTGTTTGGTTGAATAAAATTTTGTTGGTCCGTGGGGTTCGACCCCCGGACCTCCTACCCAGCACAAAGCTTTTACAAAGGTCAGCCCGCCAACGCGCCAAACATTTGGTCTTGTTAACCATACATTTAAAAGCTTATTTAAGTTTAAATTATATGTGAAATGGCGCGGGGGTAGGGCTGGGGCTAAGCCCCAGCCCTCGGTTTCGGTGTTAACATATGACCAGGCCCTTTGTTTGCGCGTGGGTTTGGTGCACAAAACATGTGACCATTACATTTATATTATGCGCGGTGAATTGGGTTCAAAAGGATTAACCCACGGTTGTATTAACCATTACATGTGACCCTTGCCACAAAAATACGCGCGGGCTTTTGCATTGTGGACGGAGCCCTCGCTCCCGGTCACATTGTTACCATACGACCAAACCTTTGATTTTTGGAGCGCAGGATTTTGTTACAAGTTCAATATATGACCACTGTTTGAAATGGTGCACGGTTTGAATTGGGTTTTGTTTTGTGGTTATACAACCACACACCCGACAGCTGTCAAACGTTTATACACGCGTTTGTAACCTAGCCTTTTATGCGCGGGACATGGCCATATGGTTCCCCATGCGCCCAACACCTCCGAGCTTGGGGGCTGGATTTCCGTTAACAGTTTGACAGTTTGACACCAATTGCAGGGTGCGTGTTGGTGCTGGGTTTGGTGACGGAAAACGCCTGGAGCTAGGTTCAGTTTCCCAGGAGGTGCAATATGGCGAGCCTGTAACAGAACTTATAGAAAGGAAAAATGGCAGCAAGCATAACTTGATGAGTTTTTGACCAAATCAAGTGCCGTAAAAGCCCAGCTAGGGGTTTTTGGACGTTCTGAGTCCATTCGTGAGGTTTTCACAGGCATTTGAAGAGCTGATTTGCAGGTTTTTCACATTTGAAGTTTGAGGAAGCTTCAGGAGCCTTAAAGCCCTCATTGTTTGAGGCATTGCTCAGATGAGCACATATTCATTTTCTGAGACCGAATAGTCATTTCTGACTGTTTATTATGCTCTGAACACTTTGGGATAGGTTTCAGATCCATTGGAGGACTTCTACAGGTATTTTTTCCTCATTCAACCTCAGGGAAGCTTGGAGGTCACATGTAGAAGAGGTCATTGTTGGATGAGCCATTGTCCATTTCCAGACCATTTCCAGAGTTTTAACAGTCATTTTTGGGGTTTTTATGTATTCTGAACCCAATGGTACAGTCTATAAATCCATTGGAGTTGAGCAGAAGCTTGTAGAGAGCATTTTACAAACTAATCCCAAAGAGCCAAGTCCATTGAAGGAGGCTCAAGGAGATGTAGCCCAGAGAGGGGTGAACTCCTTTATCATCTTGTTGTTGTTGTGAGTTTGCTGTGTTATTTTCTGCACTTTACATTGTTGTGTATTGGTTTATAGCACATATTTAATCATTTAAAAGAACCTTTTCTCACTCATATACATTGACAAGAAGAACCAAGAACTTAACACATAAACTATCTTGCATATTTGAACACATGAAGAAAGGTCCTGTTAAGATTTATTTTATGAGGTAGAGGGTGCTTGCATAGCATAACAAGTCAGCCTTCTATTTTCAGATCAGGTGGTATCAGAGCATAGTTTATTTTGCTCATGTATTTGCCAATGATAGCTTGAGTTTTAGCTGTTGGTATTTGTGCAAGTTTTGGTGTTAAAGTTTGCTATCTTGCAAGTATGGAGGATTCTTTAAGCATTGATAGTTCTCCTACATCTTCCAAATCTAAGTTCTTTGACAAAGAAATGTTTAATGCATTTCTAACCATGAAGGATATGGTACAAGAATTGTGGAAAGACAGGGAAGAGAGCATTGTCCTTCAAGAGCAGTTGATGGCCATGAAGGAGGAGAAAGACCAACTTCTTGAAAAGTTGCAGGAGATGGAGAATCAACTCCATGGGAGGAGAAAGACCAACTTTGCAAGAAGTTGCAAGAGATGGAGAATCAACTCCATGAAGCAAAAGAAACCCCTTACCAAGTACATCCATGACCATGAGGTATGTAATGTCATTTGTCTTCAAATTCCTCTCAAGAAGCATGCTTTGGTGTTTTTGAAAATCACACAAAGGAATAGGGTCCGCTATTGTTAAAATGGGCTATGAAGGTAAAGTTTTAGGAAAGCATGCACAAGGGCATTGTTGAGCCTATTGTGGTTGAAGAGAGACCTAAATATTGTGGTCTTGGTTATGAACGAATTCATGAAACAAATTCCAAGGTTGAGGAAACAAATGAAAAAGCTTCGCTAATAATTTTGTTCAAAGTTCACCTCCTCAAGAAGGTTTTCTTTGCTATGAAAGTTCAAGAACTTTTGGTGAAAGTTCAAACTCTTCTCAAGATGCAAACCTTGTGTTCAAGATGAATGCAAATGTGGGCAACAAAAAGGTTGTGACAGCCATGAGGACAAGAGCAGATTTGAGAGTCTTCAAAATAGAGCTTGTGACACTTCCAATTCACCTCCTCAAAAAAGGCAATAAAGGTGAATGTTTCGTGCATAACCATTTCTAATACAGCTTGCTTTTGATTATGTTAAGTATGATAAATCTGCATGTAACAATGGAAAAAAGCCATGTACATATTGTGGTTTATATAACCATCATAAGTTTCAAAGTGTTGGAAAAGAAAGTCCACTTTCAGGAAACTTTCCAAGCAAAGGCAACATGAAGAGAAAATGCAAAAGATTTGCAGTCATTGTCAGAAGAGGGGTCATCTCATTGACCAATGTTGGACATTGCATCCAAACTCTCATCCACGGCACATGAAGCAGTTGGGTGAAAAGATTGACAAGAATGGAAGAGGAGATTCCATCATTGATGTGAGTCAAGATGATTCACAAGAAGACAACTTTCAGCAGAAGGATTCGCCATTGAGTTGGCTTGGTAAGAAATGGATTGACTTCTTGCGTAAGTAAGGCTTGCATTCTTTTGTATAGATGCACATTTCAGCCTTAGTTTTTCACTTTTGTTGAAGTTTCACAAGTTGCAGTAGTTGTCATAAGTTGCAAAGATGCAAGTTTGCTTGTGTAGGCTTTCATTTTTGAAAGCATACTTGTGTTATACCACCTCATTCAAGAACATTTAAAAGAGGGGTATGTTGTCCATTTTGTTACAGCCATGTACATTTTTCATTTTCAGCTCTTTAGTACCCACATGTCTTGGGTTTAAGCACCTATGTTTCTACAGGAAGGAGAGTTGAAGAACTATGCATATGCATATGGTTTTGTGAGTGCATAAACAATGAACTGGATGTTAGTTCATCATGGATGAGTCATGATTGTCGCATGATTGTTTCTCATGTCTTTAGACTTGTCATTTTGGAAGCTTGACATGTTTCACTTGAGTCTNCGACTTGTGTCGATTTTGCTTGACGACTATGTTGTGTCGTTCAGGGTATTCAACTTGTGTTTAGTCGGTTGTGTTGGATGACTTGTAAGTCAATTTTGAGTGCACTAAAATGCAGGAAAACACCATGTGCTTTGATGAAGCACAAGATGCGATAGTTTCTTGAAGAGCAAAAGACTTTGCTGTCATTATTTTCAGTCTTGTGTGAATTTGTTTTCAAGATTGATGGTTTTCTTGGCTTGTGACAAGATGTCGCAGGAAAATTTTGCAGCCATTGGAGAGCGGATTGTTGACGTCAAAGAGTTCTCAAGAGGGACTTGATTCTCAGTGGGAAGGCTGGCAGTCTTCCAAGAGCAGAGAGAATAGTGGGTCAGCAGCAGCCAGAGAGCAGTGGTTGAGGGACATAGCTAGTTGCAGTGCAAGGCATGTCAAAGTACCCAGGTGATTGTCGAAAAGTCTTTTCAAGTAGAATCAGTTGATAAAACTTGAAAGGAGAAGAGTATTTAAGCTCGGATCGATGATTATAAGATTTTGTGGGTCCAAAAGCCTTTCAGTGGGAAGGCGTGATCAGAATCTGGACCAGGGGTCTAAAATTTGCTCAATTTCCAAAGTCCTCGAAATGCGACGAAAATGGTGCCATTGCATCCGTCTCATTCTCCTGAATCCGGCGGTATATTTACTTTCGCAAATGGAGTCCGTATGGAAAAGTTATCGCGATCTGTTCATCGAGCCAAACAGGGAAAAAAAAGAGGATGTTGACTGGGCAGGCTGTACTGCCATGTGGCAGGGCCGTACAGTGCTGATGTGGCGGACGTACAGATGACATGGCTTTTAGCTGGGCGAATAATAGGGTGCCACGTGGCCCAATGAAGGGCTACCACGTGGCACCCGTTTAATGGCTATTGGTTCATTGTTTGGTTGAATAAAATTTTGTTGGTCTGTGGGGTTCGACCCCCGGACCTCCTACCCAGCACAAAGCTTTTACAAAGGTCAGCCCACCAACGCGCCAAACATTTGGTCTTGTTAACCATACGTTTAAAAGCTTATTTAAGTTTAAATTATATGTGAAATGGCGCGGGGGTAGGGCTGGGGCTAAGCCCCAGCCCTCGGTTTTGGCGTTAACATATGACCAGGCCCTTTGTTTGCGCGTGGGTTTGGTGCACAAAACGGAGCCGCGGTCCCATTGCAATTACATGTGACCATTACATTTATATTATGCGCGGTGAATTGGGTTCAAAAGGATTAACCCACGGTTGTATTAACCATTACATGTGACCCTTGCCACAAAAATACGCGCGGGCTTTTGCATTGTGGACGGAGCCCTCGCTCCCGGTCACATTGTTACCATACGACCAAACCTTTGATTTTTGGAGCGCGGGATTTTGTTACAAGTTTAATATATGACCACTGTTTGAAATGGCGCATGGTTTGAATTGGGTTTTGTTTTGTGGTTATACAACCACACACCCGACAGTTGTCAAACGTTTATACACGCGTTTGTAACCTAGCCTTTTATGCGCGGGACGTGGCCATATGGTCCCCCATGCGCCCAACACCTCCGAGCTTGGGGGCTGGATTTCCATTAACAGTTCGACAGTTTGACACCAATTGTGGGGTGCACGTTGGTGCTGGGTTTGGTGACGGAAAACGCCTGGAGCTAGGTTCAGTTTCCCAGGAGGTGCAATATGGCGAGCCTGTAACAGAGCTTGGAGAAAGGAAAAATGGCAGCAAGCATAACTTGATGAATTTTTGACCAAATCAGGTGTTGTAAAAGCCCAGCTAGGGGTTTTTGGACATTCTGAGTCCATTGGTGAGGTTTTCACAGGCATTTGAAGAGCCCATTTGAAGTTTTTTCACATTTGAAGTTTGAGGAAGCTTCAGGAGCCTTAAAGCCCGCATTGTTTGAGTCATTGCTCAGATGAGCACATATTCATTTTCTGAGACTGAATAGTCATTTCTGACTGTTTATTATGCTCTGAACACTTTGGGATAGGTTTCATATCCATTGGAGGACTTCTACAGGTATTTTTTCCTCATTCAATCTCAGGGAAGCTTGGAGGTCACATGTAGAAGAGGTCATTGTTGGATGAGCCATTGTCCATTTCCAGAGTTTTAACAGTCATTTTTGGGGTTTTTATGTATTCTGAACCCAATGGTACAGTCTGTAAATCCATTGGAGTTGAGCAGCAGCTTGTAAAGAGCATTTGACAAACTAATCCCAAAGAGCCAAGTCCATTGAAGGAGGCTCAAGGAGATGTAGCCCAGAGAGGGGTGAACTCCTTTATCATCTTGATGTTGTTGTGAGTTTGCTGTGTTATTTGCTGCACTTTACATCGTTGTGTATTGGTTTATAGCACATATTTAATCATTTAAAAGAACCTTTTCTCACTCATATACATTGACAAGAAGAACCAAGAACTTAACACATAAACTATCTTGCATATTTGAACACATGAAGCAAGGTCCTGTTAAGATTTATTTTATGAGGTAGAGGGTGCTTGCATAGCATAACAATTCAGCCTTCTATTTTCAGATCAATATATACCAATGAGACATTTTCATTTGGAATCATCTTGTACTTGAACATTTATGTGGGGTAAAAGGAGGTTGCCCCCTTGAAGAGGCTTATTATCTGAAATTATATCTTTTTCAAGGCGTTGAGTACTTATTCTGAGGCTTTTCTATGCTATATTGATATTTGGTTCTTAACATATTATTAATTGGAAAAACTTTAGACAAGCTAAAGGGAAAAGTGTGCAAAGCTACACTCAAGAATTTAGAAGAAGAACTTTGATTTTGGGTATAGATTTATCTTCTCAAGAAAATTTACTCAAATATATTGGAAGATTTCATAGCTACTTGAGGAACACAATACTTATGTTTAACCCTACAATTCTAGATGAATTTTGTGTACAGGAAAATCATTTGGAAGCAAGAGGGAGGAATAAACCTCAAGAGGGCAGCAAGAATCCTTTTGTTAAAGAAGAAAAGGGAAAGAAGAAGTTCAAGGAAAATGGAAGAAAGAATGCTTCAACCATGAAAGAGGGAGACAAACTCTCATGTAAACATTTTGAAAAACACGGCCATGATGAAGACCATTGTTGGAAACTTCATCCTAAAAAGAGGCCCAAAAAGTTGAGCAATAAGAGGAAACCAAAGACTACTGCAACTACACAACATGATTTAGGTTTTGATTCGGGTGATGAAAAAAATATTACAACCATGGGTTTTCAAGGTAAGGATTCTCTTGCAAGTAATATTTCTTCAAGTAGTAGTAGCCTCTATGAAAATCAACCTGAAAAAGAAAGAATAGAGATTTTCCACATAAGGGTTATTTCAAATTATACCAAGATAGATACTCTCTTTTATATTGGATCTCAAGCAAACCTCATATCTGAAGACACTATCAAGAAATTATAATTGGAAACTACTCCACATCCTAAACCATACCCTCTAGGATGGATATGTGACAATTCCAAATTGCATGTGAAAATAAGGTGTAAACTTAGATTTGCCATCACTACAAATTTTATAGATGAGGTAGAGCTTGATGTTATTCCATTGGATATTTGTGGTATTGTGTTGGGAATCCCATATTTATATGGTAGGAGAGCCATCTTTCATCATCATGAGAACAAGTTTCATTTGTTTAAAAATGGAGTTGAGTACATTGTTAGAGCACATACAAAGAAGTTGAATTTGTCACTTGTAAATGTTGGACAAATGAAGAGATTAGTCAATGCTAGTAAGAATTTTTTCCTCTTGATGATTAAACCCAAATAAATTGTTGAAAAGGAATCCTTCCAAGGTTGTGATGCAAAGTTGTATTGGAATAGGGGAAGACCCAGAGTTCAATGCTTAACAACGCACCAAAAAACCCACAACTACCGTCCCTTTTGGAAACACCTGCGAAACAAGCGAAGTCTTACCCAAGGTAGAAGCAGGGGGGGTTACAGGAAACAAGTGTATGTAACCAAGCTAGGACACAAGTCTGTGATAATAGCACTTCATAGAATATTTTGTTAATGCTTAGGAAGTGAACATGCATTAGTTTATTAACCTCATTAACACCACAGAGCATAATCAAAGACAAATAAGCGTAGTAACAACAAGTGAGTATGTACCTTAAGCACTTAGCATTGTAAGTTAAGTCTAGAATTCATTTACCCTTTAACATAAATAAAGTACTTAAGAAAAAAAATATATATTCATTCACATCATAATCAAAGCACTAAGAAAATGCATAACAGAAAAGACACTGCAAAAAGCAAACCATGAGACACCAGATATATGTGGTTCAACCCAGGGTGGGGCTATGTCCACCAACCATTTCACCTCTTTATTATTTGCCAAAATATTACATCTATTCACTCATGTGCACTAAGCTACAGAGTCAAACTTCGCACAAGACAGGATATATGTTCACTAAGCACTAGATCCTCCTTCTTTACCTTCCCAAATATAGGTCAAATGCACAGAGCCAAAATATCTTATCATGACACTTAGCACCTTCTACAAAATCACAGTCGAGCACAAACCCTCGACAATATACATTCCTTTGCACATATCATTACTCGAACTCCTTCTTCTACAATACCTTCCCCTTTATTTACACTTTACAAGCCCTTACAACAAGGCCTAAACATGGGGAAAACCCATGGGCCGACATCCCATAAACTTGTTGCAAAACCTAGAGGACCCCTTACTAGGTCCACATCACCTTCAAAGTAGGTGGTATCCGTGATCTCAGCTCCTCCTGGGTGCTCCTACTTTGACCAACGTGTCAAAGTCATGAAAGTGGGACAAAACCTCCAAAACTGACCAAAGTTTCCCCAAAACTTAATCGAGATCCAATAGGCCCCCAACACTCACCTGTGACTCATCCCGAGTCACTCAAGTCTGAACAATGTTGCTTAAAAATCCTCGAGATTAACTCAAGCTACTTCAACTTGTTTCCTTGCCTGAGCCTCCTGCTCGGAGAGCTCCTGGACTGTCTACTCTGTAACAGGCCCTTCCAGGCATTGTTCTATTGTTGAAACTACTTGATCTAACTGTGAACCTTGGCTATCGATCTCCTCAAACACCTTGCAAGCTTCGTCCTATATGGGTTGTAACTTTTGTGTCACTTCCATCACCTTACCCTAGAGGGTAGTGATCTATTGATGTACTATGCGCCGCTCCTAGGATCTCTTCATCCTTTCCACTGTTGTGAGCAACTTCATCTACGCCTGCAATGAAAATGCTTGTTTTTGTGCCTCTTGTAGTTGAGCCTCTAGCTTATTTAAATCTGGATCCTCGACGAGGTGTTCATATGTCTGGGTGATTCTGTCACTCAATTGTTTACATACTGAGGCAAGGTATTTTATACTTTCTACTGTGTTTTTGGCGGACTCCTCCCTCTGGTCACGCACCTCCTGCGGGGTTCTCAACACTGTTCAGGCCTCTAGTTCAGTTATCCTAGCCTGAAACTGTTGGAGGGTCTCTATGAGCTTCACTACTTGAGCTTCAACATGCTCTTGCTCCTCATGTACCAAGCCTGTTACAAAGCAACATTATTTTCTTACTTCTTCTTTGACCAGGGCTTGCTCTGTGAGCATCTGCTCTTTTTGTAACAACCCTAGTTAAATAGTTGCTTAAGGTTTATCAAGTATAGTTAATTAAATAATTAATTGTCCTAATATGTATTAGTTAAGTAATGATTAATTATTAATAATATTAATTAATTAATTGATTAATTAATTAATGTTTAATATATGTTGATTAATTAACACATTAATGTTTGGATAACAAATTAAAGGCTTAATAATTTATTAGAAAACTTTACGTATGAAGGGAAAGGGCATTGAATGGAGGGATAAGGTATTGAATGGAGGGATAGGGTATTAAATGGAGGGATAAGGTGGGTGGCATTAATTGAAGGTAGGAGGCGGTGAATGGGAAGAGGAGGATATGAGGGGGCAGAGACCTTCGGGAGAGGATTATGAAAATTTGGGGAGGAAGCATTATTTTGAGAGAAGGACTGTATTTCCTAGTTTGGATATTTTTCTGGTTTGGGAGTTTGGGTGGATTGTTACAGGGATGCACCAGGTTTCTGGGAGTTTTGGGATCGAGGGCCAAGAATCCTCGTGGAATCCTGGAGCTAGGGAGCCAGACAGGCTCTGTTCCTAGCTGGCAAGGAGGAAAATTTGGTTTTGGGCACAATTTCAACTTGGGCTTGGACAAACAGAGTTGGGAAACAAATCACTTGACAGGTATTTTTGTTTTCTTTATCATGGCATTTCATTATCATATGATGATTCAATATGTTATTTATGTTGTGTACATTATTCAATATATCATTTATATCATGCTACCCATTTGGGAATTTTGGTGAGCCATAAACTGTAAACTATTATTTGGATGATGTTATTTTTCTGAATATAGAACCGTAAAAGAAATTATAATAGAAATGTTATCTTTAAATTTATGAAATTCTAGGTTCTATTAGAGAGGACCTTACACATGGTATCAAAGCTATAGTTTAAAATATAGGACCAAAGGGCCACCTACCCACCCATCCTCTTAACTCTGGACAGAAAGCTAAGCTAAGTGTCCTGTAAACAACCCTGAAAACCTGCCTGAAACCCCCCTAAAAACTTTAAAACTTATTGTCCTATACAGGTAAAATCTTTGAAAGGAGTGATACAAACATAATTAACTAGAGGTATAAATAATAGATTTAAGGAAAACTTGTAAATTTGGGCCTGAAGGCCAAGCTCAAGCTCCAGCTCCAGCCCCACCTAACCTGCAAGCCAAGCCTAGCAACGCAACAGGAAACTAGGTCAGGATTTTCAGCAAGGAACTACCTAGAAGCAGGCCTAAAGTCATCTTAGCAGTACCCAAGAACACCACAGAGGCCCCACTTCTTGCCCCAAAGTGATACTGACCAACAAGCCCTCCTGCCCCATGACAAATAGGCATGGCCCCAAACCAAAAACCCACCAAATTCATCAGCCCCACACTTGCAGACACAGAAGTTGGAGTAACCACCTTTTTGGGAAACAGATCTGTAGATAATTTGTAGACTGCTATAATGGAGTTCAGGATAGATAATGGGATTTGTGGTATTGTGGCCCTCATGAATCCTATCTTCCATTCATCTTTAGATATCTTAACAACATGAATTTTCGATGGGCCTAGCTTCAACTATTTCAGAATCTCAGGATCTCTCACAATATAGATGACAATCCCAACTAGAAACACAATAAGCACAGAAGGAATAGACTTCACAATTCTCAGATATCTATTGGGCATCCTTCTATCTGTAGCAGAATCATCATTTCCAACCCCACCTTGTCTTTCTCCATTTCCATCACCAAACCCAGTTACAAGCACAATGAAACAGAAACAAACAAGTGCTAAAACAAGACCATCCCACCCTACCCAAGGCCTATCCCCCACAGACTTCCCAATGACAAAATTTTGGTTTTGTCTTACGTATTTAACCGTTGTAAAGGAAAAATATAATCCCTGTGATAACTGCACGCCTCTAACTATAGGAAGAGGAATCCAACAATAAAAAAAAAAAACCATTAGACCCGTGACACCCAATACACAAACCCAGCACACAAGCTCCAAGGAATAGCCTCAGGCTCACAAAAAATATCGAAAATATAGGGCTCGAGGCCCAATCTCTAAGCATTCAAACCAACCATTGAAGCCACGCACCTGCAGACATCAACAACACAATTCATTTACCAAAACATGTAACCTACAAGCCAGCGCCCATGAGCCAACACCAACACACAACATACAAGCCAGTGCCAACCCTCTTGCCAAGCCAACACGCAATATACAAGCCAACGCAACTCAACAATAAACCTTGACACAAGTCCCTAGGAAGAGAGACCACAGGAAGCCAAAACTCGCACACTACGCCTCCAGGAGCTATTGCTCTATCCAAACAAGTCCAGGAGCTATCGCAACAAACAAGCCAACAGAGGCCGAGCACATTCCATACATCAGCCAAGGAGGAGCCTACTGTGTGTTAAATAAATAAGGCATCCCACATGCTCTAAAGCAGAAAAAAAAAAATAGGGTAGTCTATTAGGTTAAAAGTCAACCCAACAATGCCTCCATCCTCACCTATCGAGATATCACTAGAACCTATGATATGGCCCCACCCAGAAGAAAACAGATGGCGCTCCAACCACTGTGAACTTGGGATTCCTGTGGTAACGCCCTCCAGAAGTTTGAATCCATCACGACTGGCTCCGCAACAACCACTACAAGATGACAACCATGGGGTCATTCGATCCCAAGCGCCAAATTCCAAACCAAGTCACATGGAGGATGATCCCATGAGGGGGTTCCACTGTTCTCAATGTGTTGCCACAAGGGAGGAGCTTGCGGCCATTACCATAGCTCCGCCATAGTAGCAGAGAGGGAGAAGCCCAAGGCACATTTGGATAGTGAGATAGGCGGCAGTGAGGGAGTGTTAGGGTTGAGGATAGTTTAGGCTTTGTTTAGAGAGGCGTGTAGGGTTGGGAATGAGCATGGTGAGGGAGGGGCACGTGGGCCTCATGAGAGGACCCACTGCCCACGTTAAAATTGTTTTTTTTATTATTATTATTGTTATTTAGTTTTTATTTTTAATTTTTTTATTATTGTTATTTAGTTTTTATTTTATTTTATTTATTTATTTATTTTGGTTAAAATTTTAATGTTTTAATTTTAATTTAATGTTAAAATATATTTTAAACCGCAAATATTCCAATAGATTATTGAGATCAATACACATTTCCTTTGTCAATGGCGATTCCTCTGCTGAACAAGAAGATTGTGAAGAAGCGCATCAAGAAGTTCATAATGCCTCAGAGCGATCGTCATATCTGTGTTAAGGAGATTGTGCTGGCTGTAGTGGAGAACGAAAAGGGAAATGGCATGGCATCCAAGCTGCCGACATTCTTTACCTTGAAACCCCATTTGACTGTGGAGGCACCGCATGCTGCGGATGCCATAAGCTTCTACAGTGCGTGTTTGGGGTCAAAGAAATTGTGAAGTCTCACCACTCTAAGCATAAGGCCGACCAAGAGCTCCCTCTCATCCTTCACGCCCATTTGAAGTTTGGTTCTACGGAGGTTATGGTCTGTGACGAAGCCGAGGAGGCTGGGGCAGAACTAGCAGCTGACGTAGAGGAAACTGAGGAGGACGGCTCCAACTCATTCTCTGGCGAGAGCGAACCGACGATTTGGGACCAGATCAATGATGAGAATAGGTGGATGGTGTGTCAAGTACTAAACCCTAGCCATCATCGTTTCCTTGACCTAAAGATTGGAAGCCATTCAAATAGCAGAGACCTTAGGGTTCTTCGGCTCTTGGGGGATTATTCGCCTTCGCTCTGGTGCAAAAATCTAGTTAAGAGGAATGAAAGAGAGAGGTTTCATTTGGAATATTGCAGCAAGACTAGCTCTGAGACTATGACAAGCTTCCCCCTTTTTATAAAGACCATTGTTGGATCTTATCTCTGCTTGCAGGCTCAAGACTCAAATTTCATTTTTGAACTCAAAACCCAAATCCACCAAGCTATAGGTATTCCACCTGGATTCCAACGACTAATCTTCCAAGGATGGCATCTTGGAGATGGCTCTCTGCTACGGGACTATATAAATCTAAAAAATGCAACCATTTCTCTCACTTCTCGGTTGCGTGGAGGAGTGCCTTCAGCCACTCATCCAAGCTCTTACAAGCAGGCCGTGAAATCATGAACTTCCGCTCCTTGGGGGTTCAAGGATGAAGCTTCAAAAGTAAAGGAGCCCTTTGGATCTGCCTTCATTGTGGAGCAGTGCACAGAACCTCCAATAGTAGAAGTCGAAGATCCTCAAGTCTATGTCTATGCCTTTCTCTACCAGGCCAAAGCCCTCATTTGTCTCTTCAACGGACTTTGGCCCTCGGCCCCTGCGCTAAAGGAATGGGTTAACAAGACCTGGTTAGAGGGTCATGAGCTGTTCTTATGCTCTACGGGGTTCTTCATCATCAACTTCTCCACAGAAGCCGAATGTCAACGCGTGTTAGAGCAAGGTCCTTGGTTCTGGGGTAGATCTGGACTCTCCATGCAGCAATGGTTCCCAGAATTCAATCCACTGACCATGATAGCCATGACTACACCGGTCTGGGTAAGACTACCCAATCTACCCCTGCATTTCTATTTTTCATCTTTTTTACCCACACTGGGCAATGCATTGGGTAGATTTATCAAGATAGACACAGACAGAATAGCGAAAGGATTCGTCACTTTCGCCCACATATGCGTTGAAATTGACCTCAGTCAAGGGATTCTAGATAGGATTCTTATAGACTGGGGTGACGGAGATCCTTTCATACAGATGGTCGATTAAGAGAACACCGCCTTCAGATGTCACTCCTGTCAACAAATAGGGCACCTCCAGGCAACTTGTCCTCTTTCCCCCATCCCTCCCTCAACTTCGAGAGCACGGAAAAGAGCCAATGGTTGGCAAGGACCAAAATATCACAAAAGCCGCCCGAACCCTTCCTCTGACAACAAGAAACATCGCAAATATGCTCCAACTCCTACGCCTTCCTCACTGCCTTCACAGGCCCCAACTTTCGCTCAGCAGCCAATTGTTGACCCAAAACACCAGCCTGCAGCCTCGGCACAAAATCCTGCAGACTCAGAAGTCATGATTCCAACTCCCGCAGTTAAGTCCTTGCACCCACCTCACGAAAAGGGGGAAACAATTGACACAATCATGATCACAGTGTCGCTCCCAGGGACTCAGAAGCAACCTCATGAATCAGACTACTCAGACAACGACAAAGAAGCACCCTTGAATTCAGTAGCTCAAGATTATGGCACTTCCTTAGACCATCTGGCTTTGGTGGTAAAAGCTGCTAAGCCTACCAGCTCCTCTAGTTGGATTGATGTTCGTAAAAAAAAGGTAGA
>SNQJ01S0223329.1:0-14875 GCA_010110895.2 Picea sitchensis
ACGGTCCCCCGCCACTTCCCCCAAAGACTGGCCCTCTCGCCCGTTTTAGATGGCAAAAACAGTTGCTAAAGACCCCTAGAATGTTACTAAGTGTTGTTAGGACCTCCGGGTGGGTCTTTAAAGTGTGTTGGGTTCGTTTTATAAAGTTTTAGGCACTTTTATTTTAGTTGTTTATCGTATGGCCGTGAGTGAAATGCTTAAAACGAGTGCTTGCAAATAAAAGATTACACCACCATTCACATAAAAGATAGCAATAGATGTAAGCAAATGTTTAAACCATTAATGTAACATCACATGAGACAGCTTCAAGATAGACGTACGATGTAACCATAAACCATGTAATGAAACTTAAAATGAGAGATAGATAGAAATCTGAAGCACTTAGTAGTTTAAACCATAAGCAAGTGAAAGGATGATGTGATGTGTGTGTGGCAGCTTTAGAGATAGATAAATTATGACATAAACATAAGCGTTAAACCATCACATTTAGATCATAAACATTGCATCACAAGTATGTCAAATATTCAACAATTTAAACTTTAAACTTGTGAGATTTCATACCATGATCGTTATACCCATAAGCAAAAGGAAATATGCGAAGTGAAAGAATAGGTCAATGAGAGAGAGGCCAATCTAGGCCGTGAGCATCATCCAAGTGTGTGATGAGTGCAATGTACCATAATCATGTAAGCCAAATAAGCCACCAATGCAATGTATGTTAGGTTATTTGAACCAAGTGAAGTTGTGATCTAAAAGGTGTGTGAAACTGTGTTTAGGACAGCAGAAAGATTAATTGACAGTTACAATATTAGGATCCTAAATATCAGATCATTAAACCAAACATCACATGCACTTAGGATATAAGTATTGAATCAATTAAAGAGTAGTTTACGTGTATTAAGCATGTGTTTATGAGAGCAGCAAATATGGGACAGTTTAAAATATTAGAGACATAAACAGCAGCTCTTATATCACATTAACCCAAGTCATGAGCATTTAAACATTTAATAGCAACCTTAAGCGTGTGAGAGGTATGTGTTTATGACAGCAGAATATATAGAGCAGTTAAGACAATAGGATCATAAACAGTAGCTCATTAAACCAAGTATGTTATGCACCTAAAACATGAACATTAAAAGGATAGAACAGCAGATTATGTATATGTGTGTAATGTGAGTGTTAAAGGTATGATTAGCTCAAGAAACAAAGAGATCTAGCAAGTTAACACAAGTTTTAAGCTTAAGCTATCAAATATAAGCAAGATCTAAAAAGACTATCACATGTGCATCTAAATAAGTGTAAACAATTCAAACCACTAGCACATGTGTTAGGTCACAAACTGCTAACTAAACTGTGTATTGTGCAGCAGCAAAGTCAAAGAGAGGAAGGATGAGGCTATGAGCCTATGGCAATGCTGGCCGTGAGCTCAACTGACAGCAAGGCCGTGAGCAGTGAGGGGCTGTTATACCGTGAGGAAAGGGTGCCAAGATGGCTGGGAATGCACCAACAGCAAACAGGGCCGTGAGCAAGGAGGAAGGCCGAGAGCTTCAACAAGGTTATTAGGCCGTGAGGGAAAGGCACAAGAAAAGGCACTAGGCCGTGGGCTTAAAGTGCCAAAATAGACACCTAAACCGTGATCAAAATGAGTCCAAAAGGACCCCTAGGCCGTGAGCTAGAACAGTTAGGCTGTGGGCTTAGGTCCCTCCAAAGTATGGCTTGATAAGTGATATATCTATATGCCAATGAAACCTACAACAAAAACACTTTTAAACCTTGCCAAGTTGTCAAATGAAAAGGGCTTAATAAGAGCAAACTTAGCAAGTGAATGAGATCTAGAACATCATCATCAAATGCTATCTAAGGCAAGCTAGATAACCTCAAAGAACAATAGATCTAGAAAATAGAAACAAAATGAGATTATCTAACCATGAAAAACAAGAGCATTTGAAAAGAGACAAAACTTGCAAGTATGGATCTATCTAAGATATACCCAATGAATAAAGAATGAAAAATGATACAAAGAATAACTAGATCTAGGTGTTATATTAACAAAGAGAATGATTAGATCTAAACTAATTTACTTCTAGAGATCTAACCCTAAGAAAAATTTCAGAAAATTATGTAAGAGCAAAGGGAGAATAGGAGAGATGTTACCCAAGCTCCAGAAGAGCAAGCTTGGAAGCCTACTAGGTGTTGTATCGTATACTTCAAAATATGGCTGGCTGCCAATATCAACTGGCTAAGCTTCATGAAAGCCATAAAACACGAGAAAGTGAAGGGAGACTACATTAAACCTGAGGAATTTTCCGAATATTATTGATAAATTATAATTTTGACCCATCTAGCACCAATATATGAGCTGAAAAACAATTTTGGAATGGATGAGCAAAGAATATGATAAAGAGAAGAATATTTGGAGTTTTTGTGTAAGCTTCAATGGAAAGCTTCTCCACAAGCACAGCCCAAATGACCATGATGACCGGCAAAAGCTTAGTGCAAACAAGGTATGGTATAGATAGTTTCCTTGATAAACAATAGGAGGAGATAAGCTACAATCCTAAGCTATATCAAGATGAACATAAACTAGCAAAGAATAACATTATCAGTTAATCCAAACAAGATAACTTGTACCAAGATCACACAAACCATAAATTGATCTACACAAAGTTACACAATATCACCTCTCCTTATGCTTGGAATGTAAAGCAACAAGATTAAACACACCAATGATCCTCCAAAGCTCTTCTTCATTACCAAAAGTGGAGAATGTTGTAGCCACTAGTTTATACAAGGGCCTCCAAAACCCGATGAATGGATGGCAAGATGGTTGGGAGGCAAGAGAAAGATGGAGCAATGAGAGGGAAATTTATTAATAGAGGGAGTTAGCACTTAAGAAAAGGTGAAAGAAATGAGGGAGGCTAGGGGTTCCTTTTATACCTCTAGAGGCAAAGGAAGTGACTTGGATCAATGCCAAGTGTTGGTTAGCTAGCTAGAAGCACAAATCTCTAAGAGGGGGCGTCCTAGCTAGGGTTTGGAGCTTTGGAATGAAGCAAAAACAATTCTTGAGATTGGAGCCATGAGAATGGCTAGTAAATCTTCTAGAAAAGGTTAGTTATGGATCTTGGGAAGACCCAAAAACCAAAAATAGGAATTAGTTAGGGTTTTGGGTGAGTTTGGTCCACTCACAAAGGAGAGTGGCGCACCAAAGGAGAGAGAAAAAATGGCGGCTAGGTTTAGGAATGGTCTTGGGGAGTGGGAAGGCCACCAAAAAAGGCGCCTTGGGCCAAGGAAAGGTAACCCACGTTCTACTTTTGGAGCGTGGGGTTTGGTTATGGAGAGGGGAGGGTGCAAGCATCAAAGGGTGCGCACCACAAGAGGGATGTGAGGGTTCTAGAGGGTTAGAGTTAGTTGGGAAGAGAGTTTAGTTGGGTAAATGTTTAGGGTTTTGGTCTAAGGTTAGTCTAGGAGGAAACACCACACATGTAGGAGCCTTGTTTAGCGTTGAGGATTAAAATTAAATAATTAGATAGTGTGGGTCTAATTTCCCCTAGAGGCAAGAGGGAAAATGGTCAAAGTCAATTAATAAGTTAAATTAAGTTAGAGAGGAAAAGGTTGGGAAGGGGTTGGGTAGGTTAGGAGGGTGTCTTATTGCCACTTTCCACGCTTTACATCCACTCATTAACTCCAATTACAATAGTTTTGTGATTTTTTAATAAAATCACTAGCAATTAAAATTGTTGTTTTGCCTAGCTGACTCTAAGTGGACTTTGACATAACAAAATTAGTCCGACTGAGATGAAACTCGGCCAGTGGGTGTAGGAGTGCTATTCCATTCATTTTGAGTACAAATACCCTATCTTTCTCCCAAAGACTAGAAAGTTTTTACAATAATAGCTCAAAAATGAGTATTAATTAAATTAATTAAAATTTAATAAAAAACTAACTTAGACTCATTGGTCAGCTGAAACTTAGGACTGCTTGCCTAGCATGGTCATTTACAATAATCCTAAGAGAGTACTCGGTGAACGAGATCATCAGGCGCCTTCCACCACTTTGGAGGAAGCACGAGGAGGGAAAAACTCAATGGAAAATAACCTGACTAGTTAGGCCACAATAACCACCTGAGATGAAAAAAAAAAAACCCTCGATGAAAGGAACTCCCACGATGTCAACATCCAAGGTGCATTTCTAACTATGATGCATGGAGACATTATTACATTATATACCCTGCTTGAGAGTGCAATCCAGTTTACAAAAATTTGAGTGTTGGTGTATAAAACACCCGGTAGAACCATCTGTGTGTCTCGACATAGAATAATCTTCATGATAATGAGTTGACCTGTGCTAAACCGGTGGGTCAACAATCTCCATAACTCAAGTGCTCCTCTCACAACAAGAATAACTCTCCATGAAGAATGCATCCTCCTTAGACTCTTTGCGCCCTCTTAGACCTCAATTAGGAAACCTAGAAATGAATGGTGGAGATTCAATCTAATCAATGGTTGAGATCTCCGTAAAATCTAAATCATAAACCACTTTTGGGTTAATTCCCTAAGTCCACTCATGTCTCAAATTCACTTGTGAATTAATAATCAATTTATGCCAAAAGTGACCAAATTCCACTTTAACCAAAGTCAAAGTGAAATAGACAAAGTACAAGGTACAAAGTGTCATGTCCTTCCCTCATGTGCTAAGGAGGTCCAAAGCACATGGGGAACACCTCCAAGGTACAATCAACGCCATTCTTACAGGAAGGTGTTCCTCACCAAGCCATCTTGTCTCTGAAGAGACATGCTTGCCCCATGGCAAAGCCTTGGTGAGAATATCTACAAAATGGTCATATGTCGATACATACTACAACTGAACTGCCCCTCTCTGAGCCCAGTCACAAATGAAGTGGTACCTGATCTCAATAGCCCTGATGGGTCATGAAACAGTTCTCGAGGAGAGTTTTATGCAGCTCTAATTATCACGGTGAATGGCCGGTCCAGGAGACATCTCACGTAGAATAAACGGCAAATCTTACTTGACCAAATGGCCTCTGGCTGGCTGTTGGCTGCCATGTACTCTACCGACCGAACTCAAAACAGCTGACTTACGTGTCAGGCTGAAGCCGGGAAACAAGTCGACCCAAACTAAGCGACACCACGAGGGTGCTTTCACATCGACAACGCATCACGCCCGGTCACGAGAATCTATGTAGCCAACCAAGCTGACTCCATCTCCCCTAACATAGTCTAGGCCAAAGTCCACTGTCTCAACAACATATCTCAAGATGTGTTTGCCCCAACCATGTGAACTGCTCCTCGGTAAAACGTATGCTGGTGAGTGTGTTCCACGGCCAAAGTATATATATGCAATTAGGTGTTCATCGGATACATAAGTGAACCAATCAAGTGCGTTTTGTATGACGTGGCATCCACCAACTAGCTATCACGGTACTAAAGCTGCTTCAGGTTGGTGATCATAGAGTGTGAACCTTATGGGTCTGCGATTCTCCATGCGAAATGCGCTTTCGGAAATCGTTGCATACTTCCCCTACGCAGAAATATGTGACCCTCCTCTGTATACCTTCATACCTAGAAAGTAGTGCATCAATTTGATATCACTCATCTCAAACTCGATGCAAGTCCCAACTTGCACTTAGCTATGAGATCCTCGGCTCCTGTAGTGAATAGATCATCCACATACAAAATGAGATAGTGTCCTCACCCTAATGATGAAATAGAGGTTTGGATCGACATCGCTCTTCTCGAATCCCATCTGAAGCAAATAAGCGTATCAATCCGTGAGAATACCAAGCTGGGGAGCTTGCTTGATCCATATAGTGCCCAACTCTCCCGGAAGGCACATGTGAGTCTCCACAATCACTCACCTCAAAACATTGCGGTACTCTATGTACCTCCTCCAATAAAGCCATTGAAATCGGTTTCACATCCATCACGATTAGATTAAGCCAACCCAACTTTCTGCTTTGCTAGCGTAGGTAGTCACGATAGAAGTGTATCACAAACTGGTGCGAGAATCTCATCATAGTCGACTCCCTCAATGCGGCGGAAGCCTGCAAATTGCCATACAAAGCGGGCCTTGTGTTTCTCCACACTTCCATTTGTTGCATGCTTGACCTTGTAGATTCACTTGGATCTAACCACCTTCTTTCCTTTTGGCTTGGGCACCACCTCCCATATATCATTGTGCATAATGGATTCATACTCCTCGACCATGGCTTCTCTCTAGACCTGATGGTCCACTTCCTGTGTAAAATTCTATGGCTCAGTATCCCTTATATTCGTCACAAGTGCTAAGTATGCTCCCAATCAGACTGGTGGCCTCCTCTGTCTAAACTGATCCTTGGGCTCCCCTACAATCTCAATGGCCTCCTTGGGGTCTCGCCCAAGAAATCATCTAGGTCTCCTCTTTGCACAGAGTGGGGTCCATGGCGAATAAAGGTCTCTGCTTGAGTAATGGCCTCGGGATTTCGCCTCAACGCCTGCTGATCACGGTTTGTACTCCTCTAAAGTCGTGCCCCATCGGTAGACATGCTCTGGCTGACCCTGTCGCGATCTTGGAGTGTACGGCTGGTGTGCTCCCTCCTAGGCTGGCTGGCCTTCTGCGTGTCCTCAACTCAGCTCGACTCGAGATCACAAGCAAAGCCCTATCCTCCTCAAATTTAACATCTACGCTCACCACTACTTTCCTAAGTGGCGGAATGTAAATCCGATAGGCTTCGACACCCCTAAGTATCCAACTAGAATCCCATGCTAGGATGTGGGGTCTAGCTTTGTCCTCCTCTCCGAGGGACATGAGAGAAAGTCGAACATCAAAAGATCGATGTGCTTGACATCGGACCTCCTATCAGTGAAGGCCTCCACATGAGTTATCTTCCCCAATATCTTGCGGGGGCTCATGTTCTGCAGGTAAAATGTATTAGTAAATGCCTATGCCCACAAGTACAAAGGCAGAAGCTATGATCATGCGGCATGGATCTGTTGCCTGGAAATAATGGCTACCGGTTCTTCCTCTCGACAACCCAGTTCTGCTGGGGGTTGTAAAGATGCGATCATGCGTCTGCATTGATGCCATGTTGTGCACAGAAGTCTACAATTTGTCTCGAGGAATACTCTCCCCGTTATCCGACCATAGAACTTTGATCACTGTTCGGTTCTCCACAAGAGCTTTGAACTCTTGGAACCATCACGAAGAATGGTCGCCCCTCATACAAGCTACCCGGAGTGCGAATCGCTCCAACTTCCAAGCTGTGATGTCGGTCGAGACCCTCCACGAGGGAATGAATCTCCGGTAGATGTCCTCCTCTACAAGCCCGACCTCACTGTCGGTGGCTAGATATCCTACCGAAATGAATCAACTGCCAAGCTAATAAGCCCCTCTCACGAAGTAGAATAGCTCCGATAAACCCCTCTCTGAAGTAGAATAGCTCTAGTAAATAAATGAAGCAAGCTGCTCCAAGCCTCACACAAGAAATGCTAGCGGCCTCCCTCAAGAATCCTCATGCAATTGATCTCATCTCCATAGCTCAAGTGCTCCTCTCACAACAAGAAAAACTCTACATGAAGAATGCGCCCTCCTTAGACCCTTTGCGCCCTCTTAGACCTCAATTAGGAAACCTAGAAATGAATGGTGGAGATTCAATCTAATCAATGGTTGAGATCTCCCCATGCATCCCTAAATCATAAAACCACTTTTGGGTTAAGTTTCCTAAGTCCACTTATGTCTCCAAATTCACCCCTTTGTGAATTAATAATCACTTTATGCCAAAAGTGACCAAATTTCACTTTAACCAAAGTCAAAGTGAAAATACACAAAAGTACAAGGTACAAAATGTCATGCCCTTCCCTCATGTGCTAAGGAGGTCAAAAGCACATGGGGAACACCTCCCAAGGTACAAATCTCAACAATATAATCAATAAGCAGATACTTGCATCAAAAGGATACTGGGAAACAATTGTTAGATGCAAGTTTCATTTAAATTATTTCCAATAGATAACCAAATTGAAGATGAAGCATGTGGTTTTGCTGAGTGTGAAATGAGACCAGTGCCTTAAAGTGAATCGTTGGCAATGTAGTTCGTGTGTTTTATTAGGATAAATTGATGTTGAATTAGTGAAATGGTTTGTGCCTCCTTGGAGGTTAGCTCTTTGTTTGGAAACATACGGAGAGCTCTACCGAAACCCAATGGTCTCACCAGTAAAACTCACTCAAAGTGTTGGATGTCCAAAACGGGTGGGAAGCCAGGTCCCGAGAGGGTCCACCTTACTTCGCAGGTCACTTAAAGGCGTTTTCCCGTGCATTAAGCTAACTACTTTAGAGATTGTCCTAATTAAACTATCAACCACTGACCAGCACAGCGTGTATGAAACTTACTTCCAGCAAATCGAGACTAACTCGCAACTGGAAGGGTCAAGAACTGCACTGAGAGCTGAGGGGAATTTGTTTATTTTAAACTGGAAATAAAATACTCAAATGAAATGTGAGACTAATTATTAATCCACACTAACCAGGCCTCTTTCGAGGAGCTGAGAGGATGGTTTATTGCCAACTTGAAATTGCAAGAAATAAAGTTAATCTAGCAATTAGTGTTCTACTTTGCTGAAGGAAATCTAATCTAGATTGTTGTTTGATTTTAAATTTAGAAATGAAAATGAACCTACTGAAGTCCTTTGAAACAAAAGAAAGACAAGAAACCAATCAAGAGGAAGATCCTGAAGCACAACACAGCCCTCCGGGGGGAAAAGCAAAGTGAAACCTCCCTTGGCTCTCTGATTTTATTACCACGGTTACAAGTGCTCTTTTAAGAGACTTTAGTTCTCTTCAAGTGAGATTGGATCCTTATATATGGATCGTGAAACTTGAAAATTTTCACTTTTTACAATGTTTAAGGAAATAGGACCACTTTGGGGGTCTTAGAGACTTCAAGTTCTTGGTTTTTCGGTAGAATTTTCTCTTGTCCTTGCACCAACCTGCACAAAATCAGCGAACAAACAAGATGCAAATATGGTCAAAAACACTTTAAGAGTGTTTTGGGTTATTAGTTTATAAAACCAAAAATTTCTAAGTACAATTCTATGATAAACTAGTAAATTTCTGAATTTAAACTAATTAGAAAAAGCCCTTTTCTTACTATTATTTTCGCTGTCCTAAAACGGAAATATAAAGACAGTAAGCTTT
Source organism: Picea sitchensis (assembly GCA_010110895.2). NCBI lineage: Eukaryota > Viridiplantae > Streptophyta > Pinopsida > Pinales > Pinaceae > Picea > Picea sitchensis. Next base: position 9,187 of record SNQJ01S0223329.1, read on the forward strand.
GCTCAAATATGGAAATTAAACTCTTGGAAAACACTTATTTTTAGCCTTTAAAAAATTGTCAAAAGAAGTAAAACTAAAGATGAACTAAAGCAAGCTAGATCTAATTAAATCTTTCTTTAAAACTTGAGATCTAAACTACTTGCTTTGAAATACATAAAGTAAATAAGAAATTCAACCTTTGAAACCAACAATCATTTTAATTTATGTGTATTTAGAACAAGTAACCAAGGGATGTAGAATTTGATGAGAAAGAGAGGAAAGAAATGCTTGATTTTCTTGAAAGCCTTGGGCAATGGAGTCTGCTACTTCGACGAAAAGTAGAGGGACTATGTTACTTCACCACAATTTTGAAGAATGAGGGGGCAGCAAGATAGCTTAGCCTCTCCTTTAAATGAGATATCCTACACAACTTCAAACTTCTTGCAAAGAGGTTAACCGCATTGGTGTCATATAATTTTAGAAAAAATTGAGAGCATAAGAATTAAATAAAATAAGCATGCACATCAAACTACCTAGCATATATGAGACAATAGAAACAAGAAGCAAGCAAGCTTCCTACTTTTATCCTATTGAGAGATATCTCCCCTTTCAAGGCCAAGATTTACCAAAAATTACAAGAAATAATCAACAAAGCATATACCTCATACACACCATGCACATAGATGATCCACACACAATAGCTTTACACCGTTGAGTAGCCTCCAAAGCCTTTTTATTCAAATAGAAATGATATTACAGATTACAATAGCAAGCATCTCAACCCAAGCTCCAACTAACTTGCAATGGGAGAGCACGCTTCAATATATAGCAAATGGTGAGGAGTTCCAATGAAGGAGGGCGCACCATGTGGAAAGGGAGGGCACACCAAGTGGAAGAGGAGGGCAGCCAAGTGTTGAGGTAATGGTTGCCACCTCTCCATCAACCTCAAATCGTGCCAAGTGTAAAAGGATAGGAGTGTGTGGGTGGGCCACCTCTCAAGAGGTTGGCTGCCCCATATGGGAATGTGCCACCTCTCAAGAGGGGTGCACCTCCTCATTGGCATGTGCTCTAAATCATAAACCACATCACCCAACCAATCTTTAATCAAGTCGATTGTGTCCCTTGTGATTTCCACCTTGCCTTTTGAGGCTTTATTTCGTCTCCAACATGTCCCCACATGTTTCCTTAATTTTTGCCCTTGCTGATTTTTTATGATTTTATATTACTTTTTTGGGTTTTTGGAGTAAAATTAATTTTTAAGTGATTAAAATCACTAATTTTACTCAACCAAGTGGGTACCTAGGTAATATGGGTGCTCTGGGTCCAAAATTGAGCATCCCCGTGGCATATTAAGTCTCCTAGTACCACTTTTTTTATACATCTTTATTTTTTAATTAAAAATTGTTGAATTCTGACAATTTTTTAATTAACTGAAAAAATTAATACATTTCCATAAGACTCTAGGAGAATGTTTAGCATGGTAATATACATTAGGCACTAGGCTTAGATCCATGCTCAAGCCTAACCATGGGCATATACTCTAGCTCTGGAGGGATTGAGTGAAAATTCATAAATTATAAATTGCCTGAAAACGACAAAATATAATTAGTAAGTGAAAAAACACTCCAGGGTATAACTCACGCTTAGGACTTAAGGTGGCTAAGACCTTTTACAAGTTCATCATGCAACATCTCTTATTACAATTTTTCATGGAAATGTAAAGAGAAAAGGTCGGTCTTTATGACCGGCTGAACTTCTGAACTCTGAATTTTGAACAATAATGTTCAAAATTTGGCGGCTCACTGGAAGTCCATCCTAGTGCAACTTTGATGGATAACAGGAGGTATGGTCCGACACCTCTGAACCAGTCTCAAGGGTATCTGTGGACCTCCTAGGGAGGAGGTTGAGGGTAGACATGGGGTATAACCATTCTATAGTCTGGAACACACATTTCGAAGGTAAAGGTGCAGATTTAATGTTGTAATAATCTGCCGTAATAAGTCATTTTCAGATCTGTAATTTGCTTGGAAGTGTGCCCAAAAGGTTGAAACTGTGTTGCATTGAAGTACACTTACTGGTATTTATTTTCTTGGGCTGCCTTGTGAACTGGGTTGAAGAGAAATGAATTATTTGTGGCTGTAAATTAATATTTCAGCATCAGCCCTAAGGCTGAAAGTTGACAGGAAATAGATCCAAGAAACCTCAGTTTTGAGGTGAAATTTCTGAGTTTGCATTAATTGCATGGGAACTAAAATTTCTACATTGGAAAGTTGTATGAGATATTTTATATAATGTCGCCATCTCCCCAACTTATTTCTAAATCAGCACATAAAATAATATATATAATGTAAGAGACAGATGATTATGCACGATCAAACATGTTTTCAGAAAACAATATATTGATAAAATGTTTGAATGAGATGACTACAAATACAGGTGTATATACTATAAATATTAAATGAAAAGGTGAGTCACAAGGGTAGTCATGACTTTTGGTGAGATAGGTCAACTTTATTAATATATAATATTTATATGTTATATTATATTATTGTGTTATGTACATTACATATAGTAGGTGAACCTAAGTCAAATAACAAATACTTCACTCCCAATAGATTCGTACGAATGTTGCAAATATCGTTTCAGGGTATATATTGTTGAGGATTCGGAAATAAACCGATAGGAAATATCAGAGAAAATACTGAAAATTATCGGAAGATATCAGCAAGCATAAACGTGGACCTGGAAAACTTGGAAAAATTGGTAACCTGAAAAACTCCAAAAAAACTTGAAATATCAGGAGAAATCTGTGACATTTGCAACACTGATTCATTCATCTCACTATAAGAAAACGTTTTAGATATCCAAATAACAATTTGTGAACTTTAAAAGAAGAGACCATATAAAAAGAGAAATCAGAGACCTCTAAATTATGGAACTTTGACTCTTTCTGTATTTTCAACATATGTTTGGTAAAAAACAAAAACCTTTCTTCTTGGTATATATCAGGAGAGTTAGGTGTCTTCTCTTTCGAGTTTTTATGCTTCCACAAAATAGGCTCCAGAAAAATGTTCAACTGCACCCAAAATTTGATAGAAAGGCAACTTAGAAGTAAGTAAAGATATTTAAAATTCAAATAATTTATAAGACAATTATTTTACAAGCAACAAATACAAAACTCAGTTCAAGAAGCTATTCTTAAATGTATCTTGAACTCCACACTTAAACAAGATTATCAAAAAATTTGAAATACTACATAATGAATTGTATGTCACAACATTCTTTCAATATGATGTGTTCAGCTAACATATGCATAAAGTACATGCCTCGAGGCTACATTTTTAATGATGTAACAGTCTACTACCTAGTATCTACCACATTCTTCTAGCTTGGACTTAATAAGCGACTTAATAGATTCAATAGAATATAACATAATGATCTGCAAGAAAGTAGCCAATTGTTTCATTAAGAGTATGACAAGTCCCCATGCAAGTACACAGATTGGAGATATTAAACATATAGGAACAGGGATTAACCTAAGGTCCTGCCAATGTTAGTAATCAAACTTTCAATGAGGTAAACATGCAACAACCATCTAACAATAATCCAACATGAAAGGAGTGAAAGGGAAGGGGCTTTGGTTCCACCCTTTAACATTTCAAATACCTCCTTAGTTGCAACATTCATTAAAAGTTTACCAAATGCTCCTGCCTTCGTCAAGTTTCTCAAACATCGAGGTATGAAACCCCCCAATAGTTGCCAAAGTATGAACCCTTTCTAAGGACCATAAAATCTCCTTTCATAATAATTTGAAATATTATTTCTATAGCTTTATAATGCTAAGGAATAATTTACCAACATCTGATAACCATTATGATCCAAAAAAGAGTTAGAGATTGACCAAGTACATGACTTGTTAGCTTTTTAGCTCGGGAGGTACTCCGCATGTTTTGTCTTGTATGCGGATGTTACCTTAATACTTACACTACCAGGCACTTAACTTTGTAATAGTTTTTATAAAGTTGGTTTAAGTGGTTCTTTTATTAAAGTGACTTTTTAATAAAGTGTACCTTCTATTTTTTTAAGTGACTTTATTTTCATAAAGCACTTATGTAATGAAGTGAAATTCACTTTAATTTTAAATGAGACACTTTGGAGGAAATGAATCATGACCCTTGATCTTGGAAAAGGCAAGATCTAATCTTGGCCTTTGGATCTAGGGTTGGGGAAAGTGAAAAGACACTTTTGGGGGGAAAATGTCATTTTCATATTATAAAAGAATGCATTGGGTAGTGTGCAAGACATGTCGAATGTCGAGAGAGGACATTGGGAGGAGAGTTAGAGAGATTTTCTGAGCAAGCTTGAGAGAGGAAAGTGAGCAGCAAAGAGGGCACATTTTTCGAGGAAAGTGGACACGATTCCCGAGAAAAATTTCCTATGATTTTTGGCCGAAATTTTTTTTTCTGCTGTGGGAGGTCGTACTATACGGATCCGTACAGTCCGTACGATTTTGTACAGTCCGTACAACTGTACGGATTTGGCACGATTTTCGAGGCGATTTTTGGCACGGTTTTCGAGGCGATTTTCAAATTATCGATGGTTTTTTGGGGCCGTACGGAACAGTCCATTCAGTGGACTATGGACACAGAAATACGAGGTACGGAAGAGGTAGGACAGTGGTACGGTTTTGGCACGGAAAACGAGGCAGATTTCTGCGGGACAGATTTGGTGCTGTGAGGTATTTTCTTTGGCTAGAAATGTTGTTTTGTTGCTGATATGTACTTTCCTGAAGCTGAATAATAAATCTCTCTCTCTCTCTCTCGTTGGGTTTCCCCACATTGGGGTTTTCCCTGGCATTTGCCTAAATTTCTGCGTGTTATGGGTTGTTGTCCACTGTGTATTTCCGCTGCATATTTTGCTTAACAATGTGTATTTCTGCGTATAGAAATTTCTGAATGTGGGTATGCATTTCTGAAATTTAAGAAGACAGTTATCTCTAGGTTGCTAAGTGTTTGACGAAATGTGTGAATGAAATATTTATGATTTTGTCATTACAAATATACATGGTATCAGAGCTTTGTCTCTGGCAGTGGGCAATGTGATATTTGGGCAAAAGGGTGTGATTGTTTTCCTTGAGGTGTGACAGGGAATATGGTTGCAAGCATTAGATATGAGGATCGGTTGGATGGCATTTCCAACTACTTGCAGTGGAAGGTTCGTTTGTCAGCCGTTCTCAAGGAGAACAAGATCTATAGCTATGTCAGCTCTGTTGTAGCAGCTCCCACAGCAGATCCTGTTGCTTTGGACTTGCACGAGGTCAAGGAAGCCAGAGCTCAAAGGATTATTCTGGATGGGGTGAAGGATCACCTTATCCCACACTTGGCTGAGAAAAAGACTGCTAAGGAGATGTGGGATGCACTTAAGAACTTGTTCGAGGCGAAGAACAAGAACCGGAAGATGGCCTTGAAGGCTAAGTTGCATGATACCTGTTATCGCACGGTTTGTAGAAAGGGTTTAGTCAGCTTGAGTCAATGCTTAAAACCGGCGTAACAAGAGCTTCCCCACCCACTGTCACCTCGATGGGGAGCTCTTTCTATTTAGGATGGCTAGTCCAAGGGAGACGTCCCTAAGCAATCTGGGTTAATGAAGGGCTAAAGGTATAAAGGATCAAAGTGATAGATTCCCTTTACAAATTACTGCCAAAAGAGAC
>SNQJ01S0223332.1:0-14740 GCA_010110895.2 Picea sitchensis
ACATATCGTGACCGTCGGATTGCCTAACTACAAATGCATACTAAAGAAACACACTTTTACCTAACGACATATTAGACCAAGTAGATCTTAACTAACTCCTAAGTGTCTAAATATCCTAACACATGATTCAATGTCATTGGGGTAAAATCCCAACTGAATTTAAAATCTGCATCCTTCTAGTCAAGGAACTTATGCATATGATTTATGTTTGGTAGTAAGATTCTCAACATGCTCATCCTAGCCTTGGTAATCTAAGCTTATGTCTGTAGAAAAACACATACAATTGCAGAGTGAAATCATCTTCTTTATTTGGAAACATTAGCAAAAAATAGTGAAAATTTCCAAAACATCTATTAACAATAAAAAGATCTCATTCCTCTCTTCAGTAGAGGTTTAATAAGCTTCTTAAGAATGGGTTAATATAGGGTGTTACCAATTAAATTCCTCCAAAAATATTTTCATATGACTTGTGCATGAGCCCAAGTAGGCCAAGTGTTGTTGTCGTGCTCTGATACCAATTTGTAACACACCCGACCCTTGAGTAACTTTCCTAGGGATGGGACATCAAAATTTTTCTCTCCTTAACATCTCAAATCCTCTACCATAGGTATTCATTCTCTTCTACTTACCCATAGTGTTCCAATGACTTCTACTAGGCTCAAATCCGAGCTTTGGGTTGCAGGTTATGGCTTTCCAAATTTCTTCGAGCATTCATTGGTTGATGGCCACATGGCGTCCATGTGAATCCACCTCACATATATTGTATCTAGGTTCCTTCATCCATGGTGGAATTCCATCCACTGTCCGATCCCATGACTAGACTCAATCTTCGTCTAACACGCAGGCCAATAGGAACTTTAACACTTCAGTGCTTCGGTGCTAAAATCATCCTTACTGTCTAGGAACGAGACCTTCTGGAGTCCCGAAGTCCTGAAGTCCCGTAAGATTTACACATGGTTTCGACCTTTGGGACTTTTGGGTCTCTCTATTATGCTACACCCCAAATCCTCTAGAGTCTGGAAGTCCCGGACTCCCAGAGTTCTCTACACCCTAAATCCTTTGGAGTCCCAAAGTCCTGGACTCCTGGAGTTCGCTACACTTCCCCAACCACTTTGTCTAGGTGTGCATGTACCAGGGGATGACACATAGAAGGGCCATGGGTGACACGTGTCATGTTCCAAAAGGCATATAGGGTCTACAAAAATCACATATCGATCTGAGACATGGCACATTGATCGTGGGTCCACGTCACCCTAGTAACATCTTTTATTGGATAAATCGGTGAATGCGGACATAAACTAATCTCCCTAGATCCACCTAGATCCACCTAGATATAGAACAAAACAAGACAGGACATGACACTTTCCCTAGGTTTCTACCATTGAATTTAATATCAAAGAAGGAATAGATGATGTACCTTTAGATATCGCTTCCTTATATATTTGTTGTCCCTGCTTCACACCGGTGCTATTGTGAGATCGGATCTACAATGACACAAACCAACCAAAGTGAAAGAAACAATTGTAGATTCAATGGATACCTAAACATGTGATCAAGGAGTCATGTAATAAAATGCTAATGATTTTATGGGAAAGAAACATGTCATCGTATCATATTAAGTAAAAGTGGAAGATACAACCAAATTGCCTTGATGTCGCAAGTTCCCTTTCGGTGGTCCTTTATTCCAACACACACATACACTTGCTCCAAATTTGTATGAAGATGGTTTGCAAAAGCTTGATGGACAAATGGATAAATCAGTGAATGCGGACATAAACTAATCTCCCTAGATCCACCTGGATCTAGAACAAAACAAGACATGACATGATGCTTTCCCTAAGTTGCTACCATTGAATTTACTATCAAATAAGGAATAGATGATGTACCTTTAGATATCTCTTCCTTATATCTCTATTTTCCTTGCTTCGCTCCGGTTCTCTTGTGAGATCAGATCTGCAATGACACAAACCAACCAAAGTGAAAGAAACAATTGTAGATTCAATGGAGACCTAAACATGTGATCAAGGAGTCATGTAATAAAACACTAATGATTTTATGGGAAAGAAAGATGTCACCGTATCATATTAAGTAAAAGTGGAAGATACAACCAAATTGCCTTGATTTTGCAAGTTCTCTTTTGGTGGTCCTTTGTTCCAACAGACACATACACTTTCTCCGAATTTGTATGAAGATGGTATGCAAAAGCTTGATGGAAAAATGGGGGCCTCAAGCATCAGTTGTAATGGGATCCTTCACACAGTATTCAACCTATTCTTTCAACAATTCTTTTCTCAATCTTTCTTAACATTTTCCATGAGAAATCCATTATTATATAGGAGAAGACAAAGTGGTTACAAGGATGAGGATGATCCCACCAAATCAGAGAAGCCAGTAGGATCACAACCATACGAATGCCACCTCACATTCCAAAATATTCCCCTTCTAGAAACTTCTAGAAACTTCTTCCTTTCCTTAGCTTTAAACGTCGTTGCACCCTGCCTATATAGCAGCATGCGGAAATCCTACGAGCTAGGCATATAGCAGCCTGCGGAAATCAAGGATTTTCGCACTGTGTACCATTGTATGCCTGCGACGTCATTCTAAAAATATACCTTGTAGGGGAAGAACTCAGTCATTTTTCCCATGTAAAAGATTGTTTTGAGAGCCTGAACACATGCTTGTAGGGTCATCATCAGAGTGACCAAAATAATTTGTAACAGAATGCCCCCCAAAGTATGAGGCTGGAACTCGTGACAACCGAAATAATTGTAAAATGTGTGTGTGTGTCGAAAACAAGGAACGCACCAATCAGGAACCTAAAAAAAATCAAGCATCTGCATAAAATTATACCACTGCTGAGGTAGGCATTCCCATGCTCAGACTACAAATGATTTTAATCATAAATGTAAGTCATGGCCACCAATCATACATCGTGGATCCATGTCAAAAAGACTCTACATAGCCATGAGAAATACACTGTGGATCCATGTATTAGAACGTTTAAGTTCGGACACAGCCATGAGACATACAAAGTGGATCTGTGTGTCAAAATAAAAATCATAAATACTCCATCGCAACCTGGACCAAAATGATGAGATCGAGGGTCTTCAACCCCGTCATCCGCAAGTACGAATCTAACCATGCGATTACATTGTTGAAGTCGAACATGGTAGAAACCACTTGATTACCGGTCATTGATGAAAACCGTTAACAAGTGTGAGGGAAATCACCATTGATGTCAATGACTCCCAAGGTACCTTAGTACAATCCAAATAATGTGAATAAATGAGATGAAGTCGAACACTCGATGGAATCTCCTGATTAGGGACCAATGTTGTGAATCCACTGTTAAAAGAGAAGAAACCTGCCATTGAGACATGCAGACTCTAAGGTACTAAATGATTTTTAAGTTTTGTTCATGGATGATGAGTTGAAGTCGACAGGAAAATACTCGTCACATGAGGGCCTTGATGTATCCCCCATCAGTGACAGGAAATAAGTAATATATTTAAGGTAGATCAAAGTATGAAAATGATTTGAAACTTACACAGGGAAGGTCGACATGGTAAGAGTTAACAATTGCAGATGGCCGATTCGAGGGAGGGCTTGTTTGGACTTCTCTTGAACATATGAATGACACGAAAATAGTCTTGGCATCATTGACTCAAAGATGACCCAAGATATGAACTGGCAGAAAGTCAGACGAGAGGCAAATGGATTTCCCAACCCAAATTCAAAAAGATGAAGGGGGGTGTCATGTTCAAGAGAAACTAGTACTACCACTAAACACGGTTACAGAGACATATTTCTTTCCCAAATTTTCCCCCACCATTTCTGGCGAGTACCTCTTTATTTTTACGCAAGCTTGAGGAGGATAACATATTATTGTTGATGCAAGCTCATTTTTCAGACGAGTCCCTTAGAGTATATTTAATGAACCCTAAGAAGGAGTGGTTCGGTCCCAGGTGGGTCTTTCGATGTTTGTTTAACGAGTCCAAAGATAGAAAACTCGAGAGTTTTTCATGTTTATAGAGTCTAAAAAACACATTAAAGAGAACTCTCTCAATACCTTTTTCGTAAAGTAATTCGACGAGACTGAAAAAGTGATAAATTATCTCCCATCAAATGCTTTATTCAAATACTTTTACAAGCATGAAAAGAACAAGGTCGCTCGACAATCTTTTCATTTTTATGGAGAGCGAAAAAAGATTAAAAGATACTCCATGGATTCCACTTTTTGTGTTTCCATGACGAGTACGAAGAAATGACAAAATGATACTTGGTTACGTTCTCATCGATTTTCGAGCACGAGAACGAACAAAGACTAGGCTCGAGGATTTTTTTTCTGAAAAACCCTAAAAAGTGCTGGGATATGCAACAAACAGAAAAGACAATAAAAAAGACATCCATACTGCATTGTTCAGGACTTTAGTCTTCCCACCTACGAAAAATAAATGACTCATGGGACCATTATACCTTTAGGTTATGATAAAACACATTAAGTTAATATAAAATATTACTAGAAAAAGCAAAAAATTGAATAAATAGGTGTAAAACCTCTTATTTCTATTTCATTTGCATTTCATTCAAAACTTGTCTAGAAACCCTGTTTTTACCTCATATTTCAGCTGTCTATTGCGAGAAGCATAGGTTACCATTCAGAAAACGTTCTCTGTCAACATGGTAAGCTCATCATCCTCTTCTTTTTCATTGGATCAAAATCCATTTATTTTGGCTAAAAAGTTAATTTTGGATGAGTTTTTGGGTCGGTAGGCTCACGCTGAGGCTGTCGCAGGTGGCTAGTATCGGGACCTGCAAAAATATATGATTTCCACATGTTCCCTATGGATCACCTGCAGAAACCCCACACCGTAATAAAAGTTCGTCTGCGGTGGCCAAAAACCCAAAATATTACGCATGTGTTTGCCCAAAAGGAATTTCAAAATCAATGTTTTGAAGATGCTAACTTCTTTTCCTCATCTCCATGCAGGTATTTGATTGACAAACTGTTGGAATGGAGAGAACGGGAACAAAAGGATGATTAATTCATGGCCTTGAATGATCCTGCCACCATCAATGCCCTTCGATAGTGCAGATTGTTAAAAAAAATTAAAATCCAGGGCATGAGAGCCCAGTTGAGGCTATTAGAATACCTAGTCCACATGTGGGACACAAACCAGCAGGTGTTTCATGTAGGTGTCCATGTTATTTCCTTAGAAATCGAATATATTTACTTCTTGACAGGGTTATCTTGTCGTGGAGCACATGTGACCCTGACAAGAGGTCGAGGTGGTGGTTTTTCGATGAGTGAATACATCCGTCAGTACTATGAACCTGAGGCCGAGAGGCACAAAGGTAAGGTATCCATCAAAGGTGTTTGGGATTTAACTCTCCATACCATTTTGTTTACCATTGCACGGATGGCGGGAAGTGCATCTTCGCACATGGCCCTCCAAAGTTATTTTCAGTATGTCGTGGAATGCACAGAACCTTGTGTGTTCAACTGGTGCGATGGTCTTATTCATAGTATGAAGACACATTTAACCAAGAGCAAGAATGGGGACCTAAAGCAATTCAGGTATGGATCCATTTTGGTGTCTTTCTTTGTAGAAAGAGTCCCTCATTTACGCCTACATGTAGAGTGGGGTATACCAGCGCCACGAGATCCGCGAATGAAGCAGTGGTGTGATCTCATGGCCCGGCATGTCGCGGGCCCCATTATTAAATACAATGATTCATTATTTAACTGGATAAGGCCACATATACTGATGATAGATGATTACGCCTATTTCGGCTTGGACTTTCGAGGTGACCCCGATTTAGTTCTACCTGAGGGTTTTCAGTGGGGGGACATAGGTAAGAAAAACATTTTGTTTTTATGGTGTTTTTGTGAATTTTTTAGAATATAAGATGTTTTTTATGCTCTCTATCCAATGAATAATCAAAGCATCTTGACCATGCATATATAGGGCCACATGGGCCTCCGAGAACTTCTCCCATTCAGCGGCGAGGGGAAGTAGCGGTAGTAGCAGGATGGGACACTAACGATTATGAAGCAGTCGAGTAGAATTTAGAGGGTTTGACAGCGGACATCCCAGATATCTCGATCAATGAGATTTTGAGGTGTTATCATCGCCATACCATAGGTGTGTCTAGTTCACTCAGTTGACTACTCCAAAGGGTAGCACGGGCAGTAGTATGCTACCGTGAGTAGCATCCATGATGCTATTTTGTAGAGGCCATAGGATTCATATTTTGATATTTTGATCTCTGGACAGAAAACACCTTTTTGTAAAACATTTTATCATTATATATATACATGAGGCTTCTACCGTCTTACTTTTCTTTATATACAACATGTGATGTGTGATTGGATTTATAAATGTCTCAAATTTCGATCTAACACATAATTAGCTAATGCATCAGTTAACGTATTTAGACACCTATGAATGTGTTGATACTCAATATAATTAAAATAACTCTCCAAGAGGCGAATTCACAAATATACCCATAACAATGTAGGACTTCGGATAGCATAGACATTACTTAGATGTAGTACTACTAGCTGTGAATCGAGTCATACAACGAGATGACGAATCCCAAGTGAAATAACATTAGTCAACAATTCGATGACCGTGTTATATTCTATGATATTATTGGTTGCATGACCGAGGAAAACACCATGCAGACTGATAAGTTCATTTGTAGGTGCATAGATCTCCCAAGCAGCATAAGCTAGGTTCTGAGTACTACGACTAGCACCATCGGCGAAGCCAATATAGGGTAGAGAAAACACCGACATCTGGAAAAAAAGCACAATGCAAGGTAAGAAGTTGGGGGTCGAAACCAAATAATGAAAAGTGTACAAAAGTAGCACACAAGAGTATGATACAGTGAAAATACAAGAACTCATGCAAAGATGGTCTAAGCATAGTATTTATTCAAGTAAAGCCCATTTCTAGGTTCACTCAAAGGAATTCCATCATAATCCACTAACTCGTAAGCTCCCTTCTCTAACATTTGTTTGACGATATAAGGACCTTGCCACATCGCTTCAAATTTTTCGGCTCCTAGTAGATCACGATATTGTTCATAGAGAATAACTAGATCACCTTCAGATAAAACACGTGGTTTAACATGCTTGTCGTATTGGGATTTTACGTGTTTCTTTTGGGTTTCAATTACTAGGGTGGCATCACGACGGGTTTCGTCTATTCGCATAAGATACAATAGATGTTCTTTCTCGATAGAGGTGTTGGGAATAAGTTCAATGGCTAGCTTCAATGACAGTATCTCACATTCAATCAGCATAACAACTTCGATACCATACACCAACTGAAAATGCGTAAATCCCGTAGCGGACTTCACAGATGTCCAATATGCCCACAATGTTGAAAACAACATTGTGTGCCAACTTATCTTGTGAATTCCTATTATCCATCGAAGCATAGTGATGAGAACTTTGTTTATCTCTTCAAGTTGGCCATTGGCCTATGAATAGTAGGGGGTTGAGTTTTCATGTCGAAGACCTAACGTTTCGGTAAGCTCAAACATCATGAAATTTTGAAAATGGCTACCGTGATCGGTGACGATAGCTTGTGGGATTCTGAATCATGTGATGATATGATTGAATATGAATAGGGCTACAATTTTTACGATATTATCGAATGTAGGCATCGCCTTGACCCATTTCATGAAATAATCCACGACTATGATGATGTATCCATGCCCCCCGGCCGAGTGAGGGTTACAGGTCATGAAATCAATGCCCCATTTCGTGAAAGGCCCAATGGAAACTACAGGGTGTAAAGGAGTAGTATGTGATCTTATTTTGTTGTTGTATGTTTGAAAAGCATGGCATTTTTGGATGGCAATAATGCAGTCTTTAAATAAAGAAGGCCAAAAATACCCTACTCGTAAGATCTTTTGGGCAGTAGCATACCTAGACATATGACCACCACATGCTCTAGAATGGCAGCCATTCAATTCTTTCTCGGCCTCATCATAGATGAGACATCGTCGAAAAACAGAGTCAACTCCACGGCGATAAATAGTGTCACCAAAGATAATATACTAACGGGCTTGGTAACATATACGACGATGGTCAGTGCTAGACAAATCGGTTTGGAAAGTCTGAGTTTGGAGATAAATAATGATATCCCCATACCAAAGGTTATCAGAAATGATCAAAAAAAGTGATTCGTCGAGTAAAGAATCCTCTGCTACATTTTTTGTCTCAGTACAGGGAAGGTCACATATCAGTTCAGTAAACACCAAGGACTTCTTAGACTTAGCGCGTTCGAACTCTAAGTCAAACTCATGGAGAATCACTATCCATTTGGAGTATTTTCCCCCTAGCAATTGGTGTGTAAGAATGTGTTGCATAGGGTTGCAATCAGAAATTACAGTGGTCTTTCGTAATAGGATATAGTGATGGAAATGTTGGGCAACTTGAACAACTGCCAAGGCCAGTTTTTCAACATGTAAATATTTGGCTTCGGTAGTCATGAGACTCTGAATCAAATAATAGATGACATGTCCGTCGTGTAAATCGTCTTCTTAGACTAGAACCATGGCAATGGTAGAGTCCGAAGTGGCAAGATAAAGGAAATAATATCGACTATAATTAGGTGGGAAAAGTAGTGGGGTACGAGTTAAAATCAGTTTCAAAGCTTCAAAGGATTTGTTGGTAGTGGTATCCCATACGAAATCAAAACCTTTCTTCAGCAGACGAGTAAATCCGAGCGTTAACTCAGCGTAGTTTGGGATAAAACAACGTAAAAAGTTTGCCTTCCCTTGCAAACTTTACAGCTGGTGAAGTGAAGAAGGAGGAGGGAGGTTGAGGATCGCCTCGACCTTCAAAGGGTCTACCCTGATCCCTTGACATGAAACAATAAAGCCCAGAAGTCATTCGGACTCCACACAGAAGACACATTTGTGTGGGTTTAAGCGTATACGATAGAACTGAAAACGAAGGAAAATGGCTCAAAGGTGTGTCATATGGTCACTACGATGCATGGAATGTACTGGTAGGTCATCTAGGTATGGTTGTACAATATGCTTGATATCATGAAAAGCATAAGACATGGCATGTTGAAAAGTCGCATCGGTGACCTTTAAACCAAAGGGTAGTTTCTGGTAGGCGAAGGTACCCCAAGGAAAAATAAAAGTTGTTTTGTGTTGATCCACGGGAAATATGTTAATTTGATTATATCTAGAGAAACCGTCCATCAAAGAGAATATTTCACTCCCGGTGCAATCGTCGATGATTTGGTCAACGAAGGGGGTGGGAAAGTTGTCCTTAGTACAAGCTTTGTTAATATCCCTATAATCAACGCAGACACGGATAGTACCTTGTTTCTTGTTAAACAAAACTAGAGTGGATACCTAATCAGTTAAAGCCATGGGATAAATAAAGCCAACTTTAAGAAGTTTTTCAACCTCAAGCTTGATAGCGGATGCTTTACAAGGGTGGACCGGGCGGAGTCTCTGTCAGATGGGTTTAGCGCTTGGGTACATATTAATTTGTGTAAAACAATATCGGGGCCAATACCCAACATCTCTTCATAGCTCCATGCGAAGATGTCACGAAACTCTTGAAAAAGGTACTTATATGTGACAACCTCATCGGTGGAACACATAGCTCCGATGTGAACATTTTTGACAACTCCAGGTTTAACGGATATGTCGAGGGGGATGGTGGGTGAAATATTACTCAAGTTCCCTTCATATAACACATCGTGTGTACACGCGGGAACAAAAAAGATGACACCAACGGTTGATGGAGTCGAGATCTGTAACTCTCTAAGGTGTGTTGTTCCAGGAAGAGGATGGAACGATGATGCCCATCAACCCATGGGGTGTCTTCCATGGACATAAATGACATGATCATCTCGTTCGTGGCAAAAATAATGTGGAATGGATCAGGAGATGAATCACCAAGAGAGGTAGTGGAAGGGTTTTTCGATTGAATGGCTTGATAAGAAGATTCAACCGAACTTAAAGGCATCTGGTGGCGATAGCGAAGATAATCACCAGGTGTGGGTACTATCCACGGGTTAGAAGACGTGGGGGTTTCGTGAACGGAGGTGGAAATCATGTTGATCGCGTCAACCAAAGTCAGTGGAACATTGGGTGGTGGGATCGGGAAAGTACCCATTAGAGTCAAGTCTTTGAGTAGACCCACACCGACATTCTCATAACCACGGGGTGTCTTTGAAATCAAGGGTACGTTGCTACTACGAGCATCAGAGTAAAAAAAGGCCAGTTGGTCTACTATAACAACTTTTCCCTAGTGTGGAAAATGTACGACACGGAAAAGAGTAGATGCAATTGCATGCATGGAATCAATCCAGCTACGACCAAGCAAGAGATTGTAATCAAGAGGTGCATCAAAGACCTCAACTTCAACATTGACCAATTTTCCTTCTAACGTAATAGGCAACAAGGGGAGGACACCATAGGGTTTAAAGCTAGAGCCATTGAAGGCTTTGAGCATGTTGTGTGATTCAGTTAAGGGAGGAGAGCCAATGGATTTCCAACAAGCAACAAACATTACGCACATTGAGGCACCCTTGTCAATAACGATTCTACAAATGTTATTTTATGTGACAACAACTTGTATCTGAAATGCGAGTTGAGGGCATAGCCTTGGAATGTGATCCTCCAGGTAAAAAATTATCAAATTCATATACGTAGGGTCAATTCCACCAATAGATTTTAACAGAGCCTTCCGTTGAGTAGGACAACTTTGAAGGACTTTGAGAGTTGACATTGCAGAAGGTGCTTGCACCAGATATTCTACAATATTGTAGTTCTGAGCAGCAAGTGCATGAGGGTTGAAGGCAGACTTTCAAACAACACCCTTTTGGGGAGGGTGAAGAACTATATCAAGACTCGATCGTTCGAGATGAAGAGGACTGTCGGGAGGTGAAGTTGAGGGATACTATTGAACCAACAGAGGTGGTATATCATCAACTTTCTCCTTTGAGGGAGAGTAATCTTTGGCTCGAGTGGTAAGTGTAACGTTATTCTTTTTTGAAACACCTATGTACATAAGTACATATGAAGTAGTGGAGGGAGAGGGTTGGTCGTGAATGACCAATTGGGCCTGTTGTTGAGAAGGGAAAGGTTGAGACAAAACGGTAGGTGTGGGAGGTTTCACAATCCCTTGAAGGAACTTAGTAACCTCAGATTGTCTTGGACAATATTTCGTGTAGTGATCATCACCATAGATAAGGAAAGGGTATCGGGGTTTGCGCTTACCCTTATCATCAACATGTTGTGTTTTGGTTTTCTTAGATTGCGGGTTGTTTTTATCCTCCTTATTCTTACCCTTCCCTTTCTTAGATTTATTTTTCCCGACAGGGGTAGATTGAATGGAGTTCACCTCAGAGGTTTTTTCGGTGGAAGGAGTAGGAGATAGAGCATTTTGAACACTAGAAGCAGTAGAATTGGGATTGGTGGGAGAGGCTTGTGCAGATTGAGGTTGAGCATGGAAAGTGCCAATCACACCATCCACCGCATGAGAAGTGGCAGGGGTAGTTGAGGTAGTGGTGGTAGAAGGAGGAGGTTCATCATGGAGAAAATCGTAGAGAGTACGTGTTTGTGAATAAATGAGGTCGAGGTACTGAGAGCGAATGATTGCCTATTCTTCTGTGACAACTCCACCCATGGAAATGGCACGAGAGATTTTATTCACAAAGGATTTCGTAAACCATTCTGCCAATAACTAATTGGGAATATCGAGTTTGATCAAACGTCGTCTTCATCTCCACTCATGAATCTGATCGGATATATGAGTGGCCTTATTTTGCTTGAAGGAACTTAAAATATCGGTTCTCGTTTCATAACGGATTGACAACTGGTAGTGGATGAGGAAATCCATGGCTAGGGTATTGAATTCAGTGAAGAAACCTCATGGTAATTCTATATACCACTTTACATCCAAACCTGTAAGAGTTCATTAGAAGAGTTGTAACCAAATTTAATTGTCCATCAAAGAGTTGGACGAACACCAAAGGTGAAAATTCATGACATGGTTGTTTGGATCTTCTCCTGGTTTACCATCAAATTTTTGAATGTCGGATGGTAGCTTGGCCGGTATAATGGGCCAATGGGAAGAATGCATGATGGGTTCATTCAAGATTCTAGACAAGTCAGGAAGGTCCAAAGTGACTAAAAAGGGTAACTGTCTATTCACATGAGGATACTAGTGACTTTGTGGAGGGAGTCTCGTTGGTATACCAGTAGGACCATAAGCAATTTGCAAGTGAGGTGAAGGTCCTGACAGATTCAAATGTGAGTGTGGAGGCATGTATCCCATAGGGTTGTACTGATTAGGTATGTTCCCCTGAAAAGGGACACTAAATTGAATGTTCAAACCCCAAATGGGATTGGAAGAACCAAGATATGACTGGCCCGAACTAGGGGGTATGAAAGATCTAAATTGAGGTTGTTTCCCCCCAGACGATTGTGGATTTCCCTGGATGAGAAGGTTCCAATATGATCCGTAGGATCTTTTAATGACTTATGGTTGAGTTTTAATTTTGCATGCAATAATTAACCATTTGAGAAACTTAGTGAAAGAATGAGGAAAGAAGAGGGATTATGACAGCCATATACACATTTGCATATCTGAAATGAAATAAAAGACAGCAAACCATAACACGCAGATTGATAACGGAGTTCGGCACAACTTTGCCTACGTCTCCGGGCCTTTTTCTCTGTGGGGAAGGCTTCTTTATTTCTGTTCAAAAGCTCAAAAGTACATCGCTGAAATTCCAAATGGCTACAAGACTGATCTGGTCATGTTCTTCCAGATCTCTAGAACCATGCAAAGAAAACGACACGCAAAATGAACGTCCAGAGCTCCCAGAAATGGTCCGACATCGTCTCCTCCTCAAAAGCTTCTTTGCATCAAACTGACTTTGGCTTGGCTTCTCTTCAACATAACTCTGCTCTGAATGACCTCTATGGCCTCAAACAGGCCTGGGTTATATAGCTGGGAAGTTTGTTTCTCACCTCCAACTTCCTCCTAAAATTTAGGCTCCATAAATGCCCAATAACTCCCAAAAATGGAGAAAATTAACTAAAAATAGGCTTAATTACAATAAAAACCCAGAAAGTAGTTTAAAAACCCACTTTATAGTTATAATATGGGCTCTAGACCCCTTCATTGGCGCACGCCCTTTATTCCTGGTCATATGGGGGTTTACACGACCACGGGCTGGGGCTTGGCCCCCAGCCCTCTCCTTTATGCGCCATAATACCATGCAATATATTTAATATTGTGGGTTTTATAACATAAGAAATAATTTGGCGCATTGGTAAAGGACCATTTCTTAAGTTGTTGGGCTTGGTGGTGGTCGTGGGTTCAAATCCCATGGACCCCAAAACAATTTTTTAAACATGCCACTTCAACTAATGACTGGGTGCCACATGGTTGGGCCATGTGGCATCTCCCCATTTGACGGATTAATGCCACTTGTCAGCGATTGACTGGTCCAGTTTCCTGCCACATGTCTGCCTTGTCAGTGAACCTGCCCAATCACCATCAGCTAAAGAGTGCCACGTCATCTCCTGCAGAGTCATCATGCTGATGTCATCAACATTGAATTTTTGACCAGTTGACCTTTGACTTTTTACCTGTTTGGGCTTCTGATCAAAATGTGATAACTTTCGCATACGGAGCCCGTTTGACAAAGTAAATATACCGTCGGAATCAGGAAGACGAGACAGACGCAATGGCACTAGTTTCGTCAGATTCTGAGCACTTTCATTTTTGAGCATTTTTCAAGCCCTGTCAGGCTTTTGGATCCAATTTCGGATCACACCTCCCCACAATAAGACCTTTTGGTCCCCAAAAGGTTACTGACCAGTCAACAAGCTCGGGATAGGCCACCCGAATTTCTCTCTGTCTCTGAACTCTGTCCTGTGCACATGTCTCAGCAAGATCAACTGTAACACAATCATGACAACTGACAGTATATTGTTAGCCATTTGAATCCTGTTACATCTTACTGAAGCCACTATCATCCATGTAGAAAAGATTTCTAATGATAGCATCAAAAAGACAACTGCAAATGAGCTCATATACTTTAGATATATGCACGACATGAGCTTATCTTGAATCAACTTATGATTGATTTTCCATTCAACAACCATATCTTGTTCCTGCTTAAGATCAATTACTTCATTTGAAACAATTATTGGTTTGTCGCATGCTTTCACTGCATTCGTTAATTGTTCCATTGTTTGAAGTGTTTTATTTGCTTTAACACGATGAGCATGAACCACATAATCATGACCTGCTTTAGTGAATTGATATTGATTCTTTGTCCTATAGAAGATTTCCTTACGATCATATAAGTATGGACTACCTAAAATCATTCCACATTCTCTTAACGACACTACATCACAAGTTACTTCATCCACATACTTAGATGAAATTGCAAATTTGATTGTGCATTGTTTTGTTATGTGCATTTGATGATGATTGCTTACCCATTTAAGTGTGTAAGGCTTATGATGAGTTTGTGTTTTTAATCCCAATTGTTTAACCAATTCTTCTGATATTAGATTAGATTGAGATCCACTGTCGATTAATGTGTCTATCTTAGTGTGTCGCATGATTACCCTTATATGAAACAAGTTACTTCTACAATCAATATCTTCACCATTTTTACCTGTCATACCAACCAATGAGATCTTTGACTCATCACCTGAATCCGATCCCAAG
>SNQJ01S0223333.1:0-12167 GCA_010110895.2 Picea sitchensis
GAAGGCCTTTTTACAATAAACAGGAATGTCAAAAACCCTAGACATCCAAAAACCTAACCCTAGGAGATGAAGCGCCAAAAGTCATGTGGGCCCCGTTTGGGTAAGTTAGTACATCAACTTCCCGGGGTCATCACTTTTGCATACGATCTCCGTTTTAGGTGTATGATAGCTCGTTGGAAAGATATCATCGAGGAGATTCATTTTGGGGGCTCAATCATGTCTTGAAATATCATTGAGAACCTCAATCTTGAAAAACCTTCATTTAGGCCCTCAAAATTGCCCCAAAAGTTAAAACCTGCTAAAAATAATAAATTGTCAAAATTGCCAGAAAACTGTTTTGAGCCAGTCGAAAGAGGTGGGTGGCCACCGATATCCACCTGGATAAATTTTCCTCTTGATACTCCATGTCTACAACCTGCAGGCCTCGAGACATCATCTCCTTAGTTATCCCTAGAAATCGGGGATAACATCTAGTTCCTACTGGGGGACATGTACTCGTTGTAGAGTGCATGAGAACCTCAGTGTCTCCTAGTAAGACATGTGCCTACACACAGTGAAATAAACAAAATGTTGGATATCGAGGGTGGCTCACTCACCCTTTGTTCATATGATCAAAAATTCAACTAATATTTAAAATAAATTTTGCATTTTTTCAAAAATTTCTAAACTACAATGTAATATGATGAAAGAAAATGATCATAACAAGTATGCAATAATTCAAGTAGAGAAAAATGAAAATGAGATATGACATGCAAATAAGTAAATGCAACTAATTTATCATGAGCAAGAAAATGCAAATGCAAGGGGAAAAAATGACCTACCTACTTACCTAGGGCCCATGGCCCCGAAGAAGTCAAGTTCCTTTGATGTAGGGTTAGAGAAGAGACCCATCAAGTAGTAATGGCATCCTTCTCCCATTCATGGCATACAAGTAATATGTTCCCTTCTCACACTTCTTCTTAATGATGTAAGGAACAAGCGATAAAAGTTTGTTCCCTTTATCATACTTGGGCTTGCCCTTCTTCTTATCCCACATGAATGTAAGGCTTCCCTTATTAAATTTAATGTAAGGTATGTTTTCAATGTAAGGTTGTGAAGGTCATTTTTCCTTGACAATATCTTTGATAACTTGTTCTCACTCTTTATCTCTCTTATCTTCTTCTTTCTTAAGTATCTTGATGGATCCTGACTCTTTTCCTTGGAAATCTACAAGATTTTATTTGTATTTATTTGTCGTCAGAAGTAATGTATCGATGCAATATTCTTGTGCGAAAGTCAAATCTTGGGGATCATATTCAATAATTTTTTGAGGCACATCAAACTCACAAACACTATGATAATCAGGGTGGTTTGGATCCATTACATGCTTCTTGACCACCTGCCGACTATATAGAATCTCAAAGGTACCATCCCCCATGGAAATATGTGCATGAGTGAGATCCATGCTAAGGAAACCACCAAGGGTGGCTACCCAACTTCTTGACAAGAGCATGCTCCAAGCGTCTGGAACATCAATCACTACTACGTTCATGATGAGGTTGATATGAGGGAAATCTTGTAAATACACCTCTACATATTCTATGAGACCATATACTTTCACCTTTTTTGAATCAATGCCGCAAACATTTCCATATGGGTGGGTTTTCTTCAAACCAAGTTGTTTCGTGACCTTTAAAGACATCACATTCGTTGAAGCTTCGGAATCCAACATATAATTATTGAAGCAGAGACCAGTCACACCCAAAGAAAGATAGAAAGGAGGATTTTCTTCCCTTGTTGTCCATGATACATAGTGTTCAAAATCACTGGAGGATTTTCTGCCTCACCCGATACATTTAATGTCTTCAAGACTTCTCTTCTTACATATGGGATCTTGCACATTTCCACTACAAGTACTGACATATTCATCTATCCAATCATTGTTGCCACATCTATATTCAATCAAATATTTAGATCTACTAGCACAGGTTTTGGGAGCAAGCCATATAACGACAGTGGAGGCACTTCTTTTGTTGTTTTGGGTGGAGCTTCTTTTTCTTTTGGTGGAGGAACTGGATCTTTATTTCTACTTGCATATGTCAAAATTTCCTTCTTTCTTAGCTCATTCCTCGTGTTCTCATCTAGTTGACTAAGCACTTTGAGCCGCCCCTTCCTGGAACACCTTTTTCCGACCTCCTCAAGTTGTTCTTATGTAATATATATATACTCATCTTCTTGAAGAGAAAAGATTGTATCAATGAAGTTCATCTGGTTCACAGAACCTGAACCCTCTTCCTTTATCCATCTTGGACAATCATCTTTTGAATGTGCTTTATTACAAGGTAAGCACCAAGGAAATTATTTTGTCTTGGCCGTTCCAACTGGATTTAAAGTGTCAGGAGCCTTTGCCTCTTGTTGAGGCCTCATCCTCCAGCCTATGTTTGGTTGTCTGAAAACCTGAGGTCTTGGAGCAGACCAGTTTCTCTCCAACATTGTTAACCTGTTCATAATTTGATTTTGACTCTGGACAAACTGAGTATTCATTTGATTGAACTTTCGGGCCAAGAGAGTGATTGGATCCGGTGAAAAATTTGTTGAGGTATTTGTCTTTGCCTCTACCTTGACTCGAGTAAACTGAAAGGGGTCAATCTTTGAGATGATGAGATTTTCCTCGATCTGTGCACTATATTATTTGGCCCTTGCCAAGTGTCAGGCATTTCATCCTTTAGGATAAAACCAAATTTTCCTTCAAAATCATTCATGTAGAGGACATGAATGACTATTGTTGGTGGGTGTATCTTGGTTGGGATCTGATCATACAATTTATCAAATCTAGTATCAAACTCCTTCACTGTTTCATTTTCCTTTTTCTTGATTTGATTGAATTGGGCTAATAACATTCCATTGTCTTTCTTTGTTGACCATCTGCTTTTGAGAAACTTAGTGAAAGCATAATATGATGCCAAATTATCATCGGGAAATCCTTTGAACCACCTATGGGCATCTTCAGCAAGAGACATGACTAGTAGCCTCATAGCAATGTCTTCATGTTCCACACTTCATTTAATAAGGCCACACTAATTGCATATAGGTGGTATTTTGGTGTAACCACATCGTTTCCAGTGAATTTTGACAACCATTTATGAGACTCTTTGGGAATAGTATTGGGATACCCATCTATGGTGGCTACTTATCTTTGTAAAAAGGTGACACCAATTGGCTGCAGACCAAGGATTTTCCACCCAACCGTAGACACCATTGCTCCAAATATCAACAACAGTGTCACCCCCAAGCCAGAGCTATCAATCCACACAGAAGGTTCCAAAGTGTACTTAGGTTCCCAAACCAATCAGATTTCAAGCTCTCACAGGTTTCCCATCACCCACAATAATCCAAGTACCCAACTCTCTTCTACCCAGCTTGTACCACCCAAGAGAATGGACCTCCACCATTCTCTGCCATGCAATTCCTCATGAAGTCCTTCTCTTTTTCCAAGGCCTCCAGCACAGCTAGTCCAGAATATCAATGTTGGAACTCTCAGGACTTGCAGTTGAGAGAAAAATAGGGCACATGCCAACGCATCTCAGACATGCAGGCCCCGGGTCATGGCTGGGTTGCACCAATGACCATTACAGCCAACTATCCCGTGGCTAATTCTCAATAGTTCGTTTTCCCTTACCAGGCCAAGACGTAGGTGAGGATGGATCAATGGATGGGTAAGTGAGTGCAGGAAAGGGTGTGAGGGAAAGAATGGTATGCATGCAAAATGGAAGGAGTGAACGAGCCAACGACCAACGACCCAACGACCAACGACCAACCCCACAATTAGATCAGGGATGGGTTTAAGTATTTTCGTGAGGAAATCAATAACCTCCTGGCCTTCCCCAAGAAGTTCACGTAACCGATCCCCTCCCTTAGGAAAAAAGGGTAATTAACATAGGAATAAACATGTATCCCCTCAAGCCCCCTCTCTTGTGAAATCATAGCCCCCTATAACTCTAGTCCTTGTCCGTCTAGTAGCCAGCGATGTGTTTATTATTAATAATGATCAAAACATTACATTCCTTGGGCATATTGCCCCTTTAATAATTGTTTGGACACTCGATCCTCTCATCATTGTAGCAATACATTATTTAAAATGGGGGTTCAAAACTCGGGGTGTTACATCCCCTCCCCCTTATCTTGGCACTGTCCTCAGTGCATATACAAAATAGAAATCAAAATCTCAAATTTGTTCAAAAAGTTGTGGGTACTCTGCTCGCATGGCATCTTCATGCTCCCAGGTAGCATCTTCAGGACCGTAGCAGGTCCATTGAACTTTTACCAGCTCTATAAATCGATTCCGAAGAATTTTTATCTTTCTATCCAATACATGTATTGGCTGAACTTGAAAGTCTCCCTCCGTCTCTACCTATCGTGCCTTTCTCATTCATCCACTTCAGAAGCCTTGACCTTTGTCCTCGGTTAGATCCCTTTTCAGACTCTTAGTCTTCGTCACTTGCCTTCAATAATTCTTGGACAACGGGCACACTAATCACAATTTTATGCAAAAACATCTTAGTGTTGTTCAAAATTCAAGAGGAAAATTTCATAATCTAGCATAATACTTATCTGTGCAGTTCGCGGGTTTGCATCCACATGATTGTCTTGCTATCCAGGCTCATTGTTTTTCCCGGACATGCCCATTGTGTGCATGATCCCAATCAATATTTTACAAGAACTATCAAGGTCTCCTCTCCCTTGCGGTCACTTACCACCCAGGCTCAGGCATCCCCTTCTCTGCTATACAGTTCCTCAGGTGATCCATCTTTTCTTGCTAAGGGTTTCTGTCACAGGAAGAATTTCAGAGACTTCAATGAGCCTTATAGTCAAGGCATCCCTCAGACTTTCTTTCCTGAGGCATCCCTCTGTCTTGTGTTACCTCAACACAACATATTCCAGGTGATCATGACTTACCACACGGTACTCATGTCTCAACAGTGGCCTCTTTCATGCTTTTCAGCTTGACAACCTTCATATGTCCTTTCTAGACACATATGTTTCTTCTCACCTGTATCACAGGTATACAAATTCATGAGACATCATCATAAATTCTAAATTTCAGAATTTTATTTCAAATCTGTCACCCACAGATTTTCCAATTTCTTCGTTTATTTTCAGATATGTTCCGCACGGAACCAGATTCACAAGCATGGGACTTTTTGTTGATAATGGTTGGCTCTGAAGCTATAGATATCAGTCTTCCTTATGGGCTTACATCCCTTCCATATCCAAGACCATTCTACCTGCAATTTCTTCAATTTACATTCGACCAAAACAATTCGTCAGTAATTATCAAACCATAATTCCCAAAACTGTTTTATATAGGAAAAATAAAACTTCTAGACATGAGATTCTGCTCATAACAATTTGACTCTTGCAGCAATAGTCATTGGTCTTCTTTATGGGCTTACAACACTGCCATATCCCAGACCCCTTTCCTCCTGCAATTTCAACATTCCTTAGCCAAACAAATTGTCAATATCTCATGTACGAGATATATATTTTCATGGCAATGATTCAAAACAAAAATCACAAGGTGCTCTCATAATTGTTTAAAACTATAATTCAATTACTCTTATTAATCCAACTATCAATTGGAATGAACTCATCATTACATACACATGTATTATCAGTCACGTAGACTTTTCACAATGCCACAGATAATAAGATAGCAATCAATGTGCCAATACCCGCGGTCACATCTACACAATGCATCCATGCATCAACTACATAATACCACATAACTATGTCATGTATTCCACCATGATGAGTTGGAAGGTCTGGACAACGATTCAACACATCATCCACACACTTCCTACTGCTTGCCTAACTATTTGGTTACCTTCCTTTTCCACCCAAACAAAACACCAAGAATATAATCCTTAAGTGCTCTTCAGTGTTGGAAAAGAGGTTGCAATCCAAACATCAGATATACAGTAGATACTATAGAGAACTCACATAGCGCTATGGCCCTTCCATATCCAACCATATTATGGTCTCACACATGACTAGCTCTATGGATATTCATTGTTATATAAGGAGTATGTCTCCTAAATTAACCTAGTTATGATCCCATAACCAATCATAACATAATATGAAACTGACATTTTATCTAAGTGCATCCTGGCATCAACAACACTTACACACTATAGGCCTTTGGCCATTACATATCAATTTAAATACTGAAAATTAACTGAGGGAATTCTTACCTCTATCCCCTTCAACATGTATGCATCAACATAAACTAAATGCATACCTACCTGGTTGTTACCAACCTACTTGTTGTTGTCTAACGAACTGATATTTCTAGAATCTCACAAACTTACCCCTTCATCATTTTGATCACCATTCTTGCCATCCTCATGTGTCTTCACCTCAATGGAAATTATACGCAACAACAACATCCACATATTTAACCCTGTTGTATCATTTTTCCTGAATAAATAATCCATCCTTAGTCATACTCAAACATTATTTCATAATAACAGACTATTCTAAGTTCACCAACATGTTATATGCATATCCAAGCATGTACATATGCAAAATTACACATCCATATGCACCAAGCATTTACTGTCAGCATGCCTACTAATGCATATGCAATTTAACTTCATTGTATGCTTCATGCACTCTTGTGCATTTCTGTTTCAATTCACTTATTTATTTATCTATTTCTGTTGTAGTTGGTTGTCCTTGAATTTCTTTAGATCCTTGATGCCTTGTGTGCTCCCATTCTTTTCATATGCATTATGGTTTCTTGGGTCTGAACACTTTTCCATCCATGTTCCACCTGGTCATTCTTTCCCACTTAGTACCATTCCACAATGGAAATCCATTTTCATTCAGTGCCACTTTTGAAGTGAGAGAGTATTCCAATTCCTCTGTATTGGAATCTTACTTCCACTGTGAACTCTGATATCAGAAGTGGATTTCTTTCACATTTAAGCTTTTAGATAGTAGATAAGTCATATCTAACAAATCCTTCCCTGGAACTCCTATGCTTGACACATAGAGATTATTCACACGCCACCTCTTAAGCTCTTTGTTTCCTTCCATATCAAGCTTGCAACCGTCTACACATATCTGCCTTCAAGACTATGGAGACTTACTTTCCCTTTCTATGCCCATTGATGATATTATTCACCTGCTAGCTTCATGTCCCATGTGAGGATTCTTTCTTTTGTAGTACCTCATCCAACTTTTGTAAGCAAAGTCATGCCTCCATGACCCTACAATCTCATCCTATTCTTGAATTGATCTGGTTATACCTCTAATCCTGGTAAACCTGCAAGCAACCATCTTGTTAGAGCTATACATATCATACAAAAATTGTCAATTAAATTTACAGGTACCTTTTCATTTAAATGATAATATTATTCTTTAATTAATATCATTTTTCATTTTTATCCTTTATTCATAATGCTCATGAATTAACTCTTTTTTAATCATGATTGTCTGTCAGTTCTTTTGTCTTCTTGAGTTGATCACAGACATGGATCGACTCATTATATCGCACTCATGCTTCTATTGTGTTCTCAGTTCACAAACATATCATATTTTGACCCTTTATCAATTCCCTGTATTATTCTAGTGTTAATTCTCTGTCGAATCAAATATTTATGAGGCGCTTCCTTCAAACCATTTACATATGACCATATGCGCAAAACCATGGGCTTATTGATTTGAGCGTTTCCTCTTCTTTTCCCTTTGTTTCTTTATTCCATCCGACCGCAGGTGGTGACCAGGCGCTAAGTTAACAAGTGCTTGATCACTTATCAAAATCAACGGTCACGTTTTAATGTCACGATGAGCTGGACGATTCTCATTTACTTCGGAACTTTGACTATTTGTGGCTCTTGAATTCTGGAGTAGCAATTCCTCCGAAGTGATTACCCACCGAATGAGTCATAAAGAGGTGGTGACCGCTTGTTGTCGATTAACACCTCCGCTTATGCTATCCTTCCACTTTACTTGATCATTGGTTGGGAAAGCTCCCAAAGTAAATCAACGGTTAACGTTGACTTCGGCCTTCGGTGCTTCGCAACTTAGGAACCTTCAACCAAGACCAAATCAATGACCCTCGTCCTTTTTCATGATCAACGATTGAGATCCACTTTGGGACTCCGGCCTTCATAGGTCTCAACTTTCCTCGCTTGCTTCCTCCCGGAATGCTTTTACCTGGAGTTCACGATCTGTCGACGCATGTCCTCCTGCAGATCAACGACTGTGAATCGCTTCGACTCTTTGGGCTTCGGGGGTTTCAAACTCTACGCCTTCACTTTCTCCAAGAGTGCTTTCACCCAAAGTTGACGATCCGTCGATGCATGTCTCTCATAAATCAACGGTTGTGAATTGCTTCGGCTCTTCAGGCTTCGGGAGTTTAAAACTCTATGCCTTCACTTTCTCCTGGAGCATTGATCCTCTAAACCACTGCGAGATCTACTATCGCATGTATTATAGGATCAACGATCGATATGTACTCTAGCCTTTGGGAGTTCTCAACCCAATGAAAACTATCACATCTTTCTCCTCTGGAGTTCCCAGTCTCTGGACTACACGATCTGTCACCATGTAGTGAAATACTAGAAGTGGACACGTGGCCCAATCGGGCAGGTGACACGTGTCACATTCTAACTGACATTTCAATATTCCATATGCTCAAAACTTACTAACACGTGGCACACATCCCATGTGTCCACGTCATCCCAGGTGACGTTCGCAAGCCATGTCACTTCAGGAATTCCAAGGTCCACATCACCTCTAGGTGACATCATCGTGCCCCATCACTTCGGCTCTTTGGGCTTTGGGACTTCGGGAGTTTTCATACTAGCACACTTCCAATCCTCCCGAACTTTGAATTCCCGAACTCGCCAATATGTCACCATGTGTCCTCCTGGATTGGATGACTAATGATTCACTTCAGGTCTTCACCCAGAGTCCACGGATCTGCACCATGTGTCCTCCTTAATTTGACGGTTGTGTTTTACTTCAGAACTCTGGACTTCGAAAAACTCAAACCTCAACCTTTTTTTTTGAAAAGTTTTTATCCGAAGCTCGCGATCTACTGACATGTGTCTCCCGCGAATCGACGGCTACGATTTCTTCGGGACTCTGGACTTCAGAAATCTCAAACTTCAAAACTTATCTGGCCCCACTAGATTTCATCCGAAGCCATGGATCTAGTGACGTGTGGCTCTTAGCAGATCAATGGATGAGATTCACTTCGGATCTCCAGGGTCCGGAAAACTCGATTCTCAACTTCTCCTCGTTTGCTTTTTCCCAGAGTGCTGTCACCCGGAGCACACGATCAGTTGACACATGTCCTCTGATGGATAGACGATCCCCGACTACTTCTGCCCTTCGGAGGTTCATCGCTCGAGTACTAACATGTCACATCACTACATGCCTTTCAAATTGCGGAGGCACGTATTGACGGTTGGGAGTAACCCGCTTTTCACCCCACAATTCTCCTGATGCTGACACATAACCCCTTGGCAAAACCGTGGTTTGGATTGCGGGACCGCCTTGGGAAATTATCTCTTGTGCCACTCGGTTCCCCGCAATTCCTCCTGTCCGTTGATCTCTCTCTCCAATGGGATCCGATGGTTGGGACCTTAACCCATGCTCCTTTTCCTCTGATGGCCTCTGCTCACCTGCCCTTCGATCCAATGATCCCAGATCTCTCCCAATCCTACAGTGGTGATCGCTCCTGAATTCAAAGTGGACGGTCACGATCCTTCGAACCCCTTACAATGGGTCTCTGGTGATCTAACTCCTATGTAAATTCTGCAACGCCATTCCTCTTGAGATTTTCAACTCCACGGTCAGAGTTTGATTCGTAACCACGAGACTCTGACCAACAGACCTTGCCCATACCGGCCCGGTGTTTCAACCAGAATCTCTGATACCAATCTGTAACATCCCCAACCACCCATAAGCCAGGGCATGCTACCTTCAAGCCCACCCTTGGACTTCTTTCTCTTACTGATACCTTCTTTCATTAATAAGAATGCATAAGATACAAGATTTAATGACATGCATAACAATATACAGCAAGCATGCATAATCTAAGATTTAGTTAAACGATAATTAAAATACACAGTGGAATACATTAAACAGAAAACATAGAGAGAACTTATCTTTGTAAAAAGGTGACACCAACTGGCTGCAGACCAAGGACATTCCACCCAACCGTAGACACCACTGCTCCAAATCTCAACAGCAGTGTCACCCCCGAGCCAAGGCTATGAATCCACAAGGACGGTTCCAGAGTGTACTTGGGTTCCCAAACCAGTCAACTCTCAAGATCTCATAGGTTTCCCAGCACCCACAACAATCCAAGTACCCAACTCTCTTCTACCCAACCTGTACCACCCAAGAGAATGGACCTCCACCCTTCTCTGTCACGCAGTCCCTCAAGCAGTCCTTCTCCTTTTCCAAGGCCTCCAGCACAGCTGGTCCAGAATATCAATGTTGGAACTCTCAGGACTCGCAGTTGAGAGAAAAACAGGGCACAAGCCAACGCATCTCAGACATGCATGCCCCAAGTCATGGCTGGATTGCACCAGCGACCATTACAGCCAACTATCACATGGCTAATTCTTAACAGTTATTTTCCCCTTACTAGGCCAAGACACAAGTGAGGATGGATCAATGGATGGGTAAGTGAGTTTAGGAAAGGGCTTGAGGGAAAGAATGGTATGCATGCAGAAGGGAAGCAGTGGATGAGCCAATGCCCCAACGACCAGTGACCAACCCCACAATCAGACCAGGGATGGGTTTAAGTATTTTCATGGGGAAATCAAGAACCCCTTGGCCTTCCCCAAGAAGCTCACGTAACTGATCCCCTCCCTTAGGCAAAAAGGGTAATTAAAATAGGAATAATCATTTATCCTCTCAAGCCCCCTCTCTTGTGGAATCATAGCCCCCTGTAACTCTAGTCCTTGTCCGTCTAGCAGTCAGCGATGTGTTTATTATTAATAATGATCAAAACATTACATTCCTTGGGCATACTGGCCCTTTAATAATTGTTTGGGCACTCGGGCCTCTCATAATTGTAACAATAGATTATTTAAAATGGGGGTTCGAAACCCGGGGTGTTACAACCCCGAAATATGAAAAGCCAATAGTTTTGTGGACCCCGTTTTGGGTAGTTTGGTGTATCAACTTCCCGGGGGCGTAACTTTGGCATATGATCTTCGTTTGGGGTGCACGATAGCTCGTTGGAAAGGTATCATCGATGAGATTCATTTTGGGGGCTCAATTTCAGCCATTGGCTATCATTGAGAATATCGATCATGAAAAAACTTCATTTAGGCTCTCAAAATGGCCCCAAAAGTTCAAAACTACTAAAACTAGTAAATTGCCAAAATTGCTAGAAAACTGTTTTGAGCGAGTTGGAAAAGGTGGGTGGTCACTAATATCCACCTGGATCAATCCTCCCTCCTTAGGAAGCAATGGTATCCATTGTGTTGAGTGCCCAAAGGAGAGGGAAAAGAGTTTGTTGAATCTACATCTTGATGAGTTGCTTGCCTTGTTGGAGAAGTTGTGTTGCTTATCTTTTTAAAGGTTTTCACGAACCTGTGGTTAGATGGGTTGGACCTTTTTAACCAGTCTGGCTACATGAAATGTCTGTGTGAAAAAGGAATATTTGTGCTTTGTTGCAGTCTTGTTGACCTTCTTTTTTTGGATAGAAGGTGCTTGGGCCAAGGCTGTAGTGGTTGTAGTATCCTTATGTTCACCTTTTGAAGAGATTGTGAAGAAGCTAAATTTTGTAGTATGAGATACTACCTTCCAGCATTGTTTAGGTGGGAGTGTAGTTGGAACCACCTCTGGTATCTTGTAGAGATGACCCCCCAGAGTAACAATGACACTATGTGGTCGAGACTCATAGATAGCATGGAGCTTCCAAATATATGGTTGGTCCAAGAGAACATCACAGACATTTAGCGGGGAAACATCACATAATAACTCATCCTTGAAGGGTTGGATGACGTATGAAAATCGACATTGTTGCCTAACACAAAGATCTCGTCCCTAGCAAAGCCACCCGATGTTGTATGGTTGTGGCTATGGTGTTGTCGACAATCCCAAATGTTTGACGACCTCTGCTAAGATGAGGTTCTTCTGGCTTCCGCTATCAACAA
>SNQJ01S0223335.1:0-14874 GCA_010110895.2 Picea sitchensis
TGTGTTTGGAGCGGTAGCTCAATAGGAGGATGCCCCCTCGAAGAGGCAAGTGAACAGGAGAGGATCCCTTCCATAATAGGATCCATTGTATGGTGTTGCCCTACCTCAAGGGTTTGATATAATAGAGTGGTGTTTTTCTATATTGTTCTTCTATATCTGTTGTAGTGTTTTTGTATTCAGTCTTTGGATCTTAACACAATATAACCATAACATTGACCACAATAACACTGAAATGATATAAGAATAACAATAGAAATAACACTTTGAATCTGAAAGCAATGTTCATGGGCCTCTTCAATGGGGCAACCTCTAGTTGAGTAGAGTTCTATTACAATAATATACAATATAGGTTTCCCATACCCTCGACTCCTATTTATACTAAAAATAAGCATCTAGAGGAAGATCCTTCTAGAAGAAGAAGATTCTATTAGGTCTTCTTACATCTGCCTTATTCTATTTTATTGAAAAGCCTTATTAATATTGGCCTTTATTACATTTGAATATATTACACTGGCAAAAGAAGTTCTTCCTAGCTGAACAAACCAATTTGGGAATCAAGAAGAAAAGAAGGCCTGATCCAACACTTTTACAAATGGGTTCACAGCCTAGTAGTAGAGCACAGTGTGAGAATGAGACATTCTCACAATCTAGACACTAGCAGGGTGCGAGAATGTCACACTGGACTGAACAATGGGGTGCAAAAATGAAAGGTTCTCATAAGATATAGAGAGTTACAATGTGAGAAGGTTTGTAAATTATGAATATTTGGAAAAGGGACAAAATTTTTGAGTGAACTTCTAGGTCTAGAGAGTCTATAAGGGTCTCCTTCAAACTCAGAGACTGGTAGGCAATGAAAAAAGTAGACCAAGACAAAATGGCATATGAAAAACCACAAAAATGAGTTGTATCCCCAGTGGATCTGCCAATTTTGTTACAGGATAAATTAATATATGCAGACACTAATAGATCTCCCTAGATCCACCTGGATCTAGAACAAAACAGGATAAGACATGACTCTTTATCTAAGTTGCAGTCATTGAATCTATGACCAAGAAGGAATGAGTGACATACCTTTATATCGCTTCCTTAGGTCTATGTTGTTCCTACTTCGCTCTGGTGCTCTTGTGAGATTAGGTCCAAGACAACACAAACCAACCAAAGTGAAGATAACAAAGTATATTCAATTTTAACCTATGCATATGATCAAGGAGTTATGCAATAAAATAAAAGTGATTTTATGGGAAAGGGACATGTCATTGTATTATACTAGATGAAAGTAGAAGATACAACCATATCGCCTTGATGTCGCAAGCTTCCTTTCAGTAGTCCTTGGTTCCAACACACACACTTGCTCTACACTTGCATGAAGAAGATCCAGTACAACTTGAAAGACAAATAGAGTCTTCAAGCTTCAATCCAAACAGGGTTCTTCACACAATTCTTTCATCAATTCTCCATTCAATCTTGCTTTACCTCTTCCTTGAGAAACCCTTCATTATATAGGAGAAGGAGAGATGGTTAAAGGGATGAGGATGATCCCACTAAATCTGAGAAGTCAGTAGGATGTCAACCATGCGAATGCCAACTCATTTTCTAGAAGATACTCTTCTAGAACCTTCATAACTTCCTCTTCCTTTCAAGCTTCAAAACAGGTTCGCACCATACCTATAGAGTAGACTACGAACACCTCACAGGCTAGGTATAGGGTTGCCTACGAGAATCAAGATTCTTGCACCCTACAACATAGTCAACCTGTGAACTCATCTTAAAAATATGTTATGTGGAAGAAGACAACAATCACTTTTCTCAGGAAAAAAGTCCTTATGAGAGCCTGAACACATAACTGTAGAGACATCACCAGAGTGACCAAAATAATGTGTAACAGAATGCCCCCCAAAGTATGAGGCTGGAACTCATGACAACCGAAATACTTTGTAAAATGTGTGTGTGTGTCAGAAAAAATAATTGCACCTAATCAGAAACCTGTAAACAATCAAGCATCTGTAGAATATAATACCAATTCTGAGGTAGGTATTCCCATGCTAAGACCACAAATGAATGAAATCATAAATGTAGGCCATGGCCACCAATCATACACTGTGGATCTATGTCCCAAAAATACCACATAGCCACGTGACATACAAAGTGGATCCATGTGTCAATACAAATCATAAATACTCCAGTGCAGCCTGGGCCAAAATATAGGACCCAGGGTCTTCAATCCCGTTGTCTGAAAAGTATGAATCTAATCATGTGATTACATGTGTTGAAGTCGAACATGGTAGAAACCACTCGATTACCGATCATTGATGAAAACCGTTAACAAGTGCAAGGGAAATCACCATTGATGGCAATGACTCCCAAGGCACCTAAGTACAATCCGACCAAATGTGAATAAATGAGCTGAAGTTGAACATTCGGTGGAATCTCTCGATCAGGGACCAATGATGTGAATCCACTGTCGAAAGCGAAGAGACCTGCCATTAAGGCATGCGGGTTCTAAGGTAATAAATGATTTCTAAGTCTTATTCCTGGATAATGAGTTGGAGTCGATGGAAAAAGACTTATTACAGGAGGGTCTTGATGTATCCCCCATCAATGACACAAAATAAGTAGCATATTTTGAGGGCAAGTCAAAGTACAAATATGGTTTGAAATGGACACAAGGAAGGTTGACATGGTAAGAATGGACAACTGCAGATGGCTGACTCAATGGAGAGCTTGTTTGGACTTCTCTTGAACATATGAGCGACACGACAATGGTCTTGGCAACATTGACTCAAAGATGACACAAGATATGACCTTGTAGTAAGTCAGATGAGAGACAAATGGATTTCCCAACCCAGATTCAAATGACAAATAGGGAGTTTCATGTTCAAGAGTGACACTTACTGCCACTAATACAAATACCGAAACATATCCCTTTCCCAAAATTTCACCCACCATTTCTGGCAAGTACCTCTTTATTTTTACACAAGCTTGAGGATGATAACATATGCTTGTTGATGTAATCTCATGCTTCGGACGAGTCCCTCAGAGTATGTTTAACGAACCCTAAGAAGGAGTGGTTTGGTCATGTAAGGGCCTTTCAATGTTTGTTTAACAAGTCCAAAGATAGAAAACTCGGGCATTTTTCATGTTTTGAGAGTCTGAAAAACACTTAAAGAGAAACTCTCCCAGTTCCTTTTTCGTAAATTAGTTCGATGAGACCAAAAACGTGATAAACTATCACCCATCAAATGTTTTCTTCAAATACTTTTACGAGCGTGAAAAGAACAAGATCGCTCGGCAATTTTTTCGTATTATGGAGTGTGAAAAGAGATTAAAGGATACTCCCTTGTTTTCGTCGTTTTTTGTGTTACCATAACAAGTACAAAAAGATGACAAAAGTATACATGATTATGTTCTCATGTATTTTTGAGCGCGAGAACGAATGAAGACTGAGCTCTAAGTTTTCCTTACAAAACCCTAAAAAGGTACTCGTTCATGTGTTGAATATAAAAAAGAGAAAAAATGCCCTTATACTGTCCTTTGGAATTCTAGGTCAGCTATCTACAAAAAACCATACTCACAAAACCATTAGGATATTAGGTTTTTAGACAAAAAGTAATAAAAATAATCTAAAAATCAACAAAAAATAGTAAAAAGCTGAATAAATATGGGTAAAAAGGGCTTTTCACCATTTCATTGTTACATTTCCAAAAACTTGTCCAACACACCTCCCTTTTTTTCAAATTTCATTGGTCAATCGTGGGAGCTACAAGTGATCACTTAGCAAACGGTTCCGACCAATGAGGTAATCTCTTGATTTTTCAACTTTTCCATGGTTTACTTTTGATTTTTATTGGCAATTTTAGAGTTTTGAGTCCATTTTAGGGTTGGCAGGTGTGCTCAAGCATTCTCGCGAGTGGGCCATTCAGGGCCTGTGATAATCTAATATTTTCGTAGGTGGGCTTCAGTGCACCTGCAAGAATCTCACACTATACAAAAGCTTCACCTGTGAGGGTCGAAAAATAGATTTTTTGTGTGTGGTTTTTCTCAATAAAAATTTGTTCAAGAGGTTAGAATGAGTTGTTGACCTCCTTATCATGACTCCATTGCAGGTATTGATCATCACGATGTTGGAATGGAGGGAAAGGGAACATGAGGAGGATGATGCCATTGCTGAAAATGATTCACGTAGAGTTGTTGCTCTCTGGGAATGTGGGGTCTTTAAATTTTTTAGGATCCTGGGCATGAGAGCCCAACTCAGGTTGTTAGAGTATCTGGTCCACATGTGGGATGTATACCAACAGGTATTTCATGTAGGGGTCCACATGCTTTCTCTAGATATCGAAGATATCTATTTTCTAATGGGGTTGTCATGACGCGGATCCCATGCGACTTTGACTGAAGGTAGGGGTGGTGGACTTCCTATGAGCGAGTATGTCCACCGACATTGTGTTCCTAAGGCAGAGAGAAGGAAGGGTAAGTTTTCCATTTGGGGGGTCCAAGATTTGACCCTACGGACTATCTTTTTTACCATTGCATGCATGGTTGGGAGCGTGGCTCTGCACATGACTCTTCAGAGCTATTTCCAATATGCAATAGAGTGCACAGAGCCTCAGGTTTTTAACTGGTTAGATGCGGTTCTCCACAGCATGAAAAGGAAATTGACTAAGTGTAGAAGGGGTGACCTAAAGAAGTTCGGGTACAGGTCGATTTTGGTGTCTTTCTTCCTTGAGAGGTTCCCATTGCTGCATCTACAGGTATATTGGGGTTTACTAGATCCACAGGATCTGAGGATGCCGAGGTGGTGTAACCTCATGGCTCGACACATAGAAGGGCCTATAAATAAATATAATGATTCATTTTTTGACTGGTTGAGGCCCCAAATGATGATGATCGATGACTACGCATATGTCGGTTTGGATTTCTGAGGAGATCCAGATTTGGTCCTACCTGAGGATGCTCAGTGGGTTGACTTAGGTGAGAAGTACACATTTTGTTCTTTTTAAATGTTTTTGCAAATTTTATTATATAAAATGTTTTTATATTTTCGATCCTAATCAAAAATTTATTTTGACAACACAGATGTGGGGCCGTATCGACTATCAGGGATGTCTCCCATTCATAGGGAAGGAGAAGTGGCTCCAGTGGAAAGATGGGATGCTAAGGACTATGAGGCGATTGAACAAAACTTAGAGGGACTGACTGCAGATGTCCCGGACATCACTATTGGAGAGATCCCGAGACATTATCAATGCCATACTGTGGGTGTGTCTGAGTTTCTCAGTCGACTGCTCCATAGGGTAGTCCAATAAGTTGTGTGTTATCATGAGCGTCATTCATGATGCTATTTTGTAGAAGTTATGGGCTTCATATTTTGAGATTTTGATCTTTGGACAAAAACTTTTTGTAAAAACTTTTGATCGTTATATACATATATACGGCTTCTACCATCTTATTTTGTGTTGTATAATACACATGATGTGTGATTGGTTCATAAATGTCCCAAATTTTTGTCTAGCACATAATTAGCTAAAGCATCAGTCAATGTATTTAGACATATAGGAATGTGTCTATATTCGATATAATCAAAATAACGTTCTAAGAGGAAAATCCGTAAATATACCTGTAATAAAGTAGGACTTCAGATAGCATAGACATTACTTAACTGTAGTACTACTAGCTGCGAATCGAGTCATATAACCAGGTGGTGGATACCAAGTGAAATAGCATCAATCAACAATTCGATTGCGACACTATATTCTACAATATTATTGGTCGCACGATCGAGGCAAACACCTCATAGACTGATGAGTTTGTTTGTAGGTGTGTAAATTTCCCATGCAACAAAAGATAAGTTATGAGTACTATGACTAGTGCCATCGGCGAATCCAGTGTGGGGTAGCGAAGACTCTGACATCTGGAAACCAAGTTCAATGCAAGGTAAGCAGTCGAGGGCAGAAACCAAATAATGAAAAAACACATTGAAGTAACACACAAAAAGTATGATACAATAAAATACAATCACTCATGCACAGATGATCTAAGCATAGTACTTCTTTAAGTAAAGCCCATTTTTGGGTTCACTCAAAGGGATACTATTATAGTCCACTAACTCGTAGGCTCCTTTTTCCAACACCCGTATGACAATATAAGGACCTCGCCACATAGCCTCGAATTTTCTGGCTCCTAACAAATCTTGATCTTGTTCATGAAGGAGAACTAGATCTCCTTCATAGAACACATGTGGTTTGACATGTTTATCATATTGAGCTTTGACGCATTTCTTCTGGGTTTCTATAATTAGGGTGGCATCGCGACGGGTTTCGTCTAGTTGCATAAGATATAATAGACATTCTTCTTCAGCGGAAGTGCTTGGGATAATTTCAATGACAAATTTTAGAGATTGTATCTCACATTCAATTGACAAGATGTCTTCTATACCATAAACTAACTAGAAAGGTGAAAACCTAGTAGCAGACTTGCCAGATGTTCAGTAAGCCCACAATGTCAAAAACAACATCGTGTGCCAACTAGTTTTGTGAATCCCTATAATTCATTGAAGCATAGTAATTAGGAATTTTTTCATTGCTTCAACCTAGCCATTGGACTGTGGGTAATTGGGTGTTGATTTTTCATGGAGAAGACCCAACTTTTCGGTGAGTTCAGACATCATAAAGTTTCTAAAGTGGCTACCGTGATCAGTAACGATAGCTTGAGGAACACCAAACCGAGCAATGATGTGATTGAATACGAATAGTGCTGCAGTATTTGTGGTATTGTCAAATGTCGACATCGCCTCAGCCCATTTCGTAAAATAATCTATAGCTACAATAATGTATCCATGCCCCCTGACCGAGTGAGGGTGACATGTCATGAAATCGATACCCCATTTCGCAAAAGGTCCAACGGAAACTACAGGGTGTAGAGGAGCAGGGCGTGATCGTATTTTATTGTTGTAGGTTTGGCAAGCATGGCATTTTTGGATAGAAATAATACAAGAATTGAATAAAGAAGGCCAAAAATACCCAGCTTGTAAGATCTTTTGGGTAGTAGCATATCCAGACATGTGACCACCACATGCTCCAGAATGGCAGTCATTCAGAGCTTTCTTGGCTTCATCAAATGTGAGGAAGCATCGAAAAATGGATTCAATCCCATGACGATAAAGAGTATCACCGAGGATAATATACTGACGAGCTTGGTAGCGTATGCGATGATGGTCAGTTCTAGACAAATTAGGCCAGAAAGTCTCAGTCTGGAGATATATGATGATATCCCCATACCAAAGGTCATCAAAACTGATCATAAAAAGGGATTCATCGGGTAATGAATCCTCTGCTACATTTTCCGTCTCAGAATAGGGAAGGTCACACATCAATTCGAAAAACACCAAGGATTTCTTGGACTTAGCATGTTCAAATTCTAAGTCAAACTCCTGGAGTATTATGGTCCATTTGGAGTATTTTCCCCCTAGTAATTGGCGTGTAAGAATGTGTTGCATAGGGTTGCAGTTGGAATTCACAGTAGTCTTGCGTAAAAGGATATAGTGCCAGAAGCGTTGAACAACTTGGACGGTGGCCAAGGCCAGTTTTTCAACATGTAAATACTTGGTTTTGGTAGTCATGAGACTCCGACTCAAATAATAAATGACATGTTCATCATGAGAATTATCCTCCTGGACTAGAACCATAGCAATGGTAGAGTCTAAGGCTGCGAGATACAGGAAATAATCTCGACTGTAATCGGGTGGGAAAAGTAGTGGGGTACGGGTTAAGGTTAGTTTTAAAGCGTCAAAAGCTTTGTTGGTAGTGGTATCCCATACAAATTCAGAACCTTTCTTGAGAAGTCGAGTAAAACCAAGAGTTAACTCGGCATAGTTTGGGATGAAACAATGTAGAAAGTTTGTCTTCCCTTGCAAACTTTGTAGTTGGCAAAGTGAGGAAGGAGGAGGGAGATTGAGAATTGCATCGACCTTCAAAGGATCTAACCCGATCCCTTGGTGTGAAACAATAAAGCCTAAAAGTCGGCTGGATTCTACACAAAAAACACATTTGTGGGGATTCAAGTGTATATGGTAAAACTGACAACAAAGAAAAATGGCACGGAGGTGTGTTAGATGATCTACACGGTGCATGGAATGAGCTGGTAAGTCATCGAGATATGGCTGCACAATGTGCTTTATATCATGAAAGGCATAAGACATAGCACGTTGAAAAGTTGCGCTGACATTCTTTAAACCAAAGGGAAGTTTTCGGTAGGCAAAAGTGCCCCAAGGACAAATAAAAGCGGTCTTGTGTTGGTCTGCGGGTATGATATTGCTTTGATTATATCGGGATAAACCATCCATCAGAGAGAATATTTCACTTCTGGCACAACCATCGACGATCTAGTCAATGAAGGGGGTAGGAAAGTTGTCTTTAGGACAAACTTTATTAATGTCTCTATAATCAATGCATACACGGATCATACCTTGTTTCTTGTTAACTGGAACAAGATTGGAAACCCAGTCAGTTAGAGCCACAGGGTAAATAAATCCATCTTTGAGAAGTTTCTCAAATTCAAGCTTGATAGTGGTTGCTTTATGTGGTTGGACCAGATGAATTCGTTGTTGGACAAGTTTAGTGCTTGGGTATGTCTTAATCTTGTGTACAACAATGTTGGGGTCAATACCTGGCATTTCTTCATAGATCCATGCGAAGACGTCACAAAATTCTTGGAAAAGAGACTTGTAGGTGACAACATCATCATGGGAACATGAAGCTCCAATATGCACATTTTCGACTACTCCAGGTTTTATGGATATGTCGAGGGGGATGGTGGGTGAGGTATTACTTAAGTTCCCTTCGTAGAACATATCGTGTGTAGAATCGGGAACAGTAGAAATGATGACAATAGTCGACGGGGTCGAGATCAATTGGTAAATCTCAATGGTGTGTTGTTCTAGGAATAGGATGGAACGATGATGTCCATCGTCCCAAGGGGTATCTTCCATGGACATAACAGATATAATCATCTCGTCTATAGGGAAAATGACGTGGAATGCATCTGGAGATAAATCACCAAGCGAGGGGGTAGAAGGGGTTGCTGATTGAATGGCTTGATAAGAGGACTCAACGGGACTCAAAGGCATTTGGTCACCATAACGAAGATGATCGTTAGGGTTGGGTACTATCCACAGGTCATAAGACACAGGGATTTGTCAAACAGAGGTGGAAATCATATTGATCGAGGCGATGAATGGATGTGGAACATCGGGTGGTGGAATGA
This sequence comes from Picea sitchensis, assembly GCA_010110895.2. Taxonomy (NCBI): domain Eukaryota; kingdom Viridiplantae; phylum Streptophyta; class Pinopsida; order Pinales; family Pinaceae; genus Picea; species Picea sitchensis. Next base: position 9,259 of record SNQJ01S0223335.1, read on the forward strand.
GAAAAGTACCCATCAAAGAGAAATCTTTAAGAAGACCAACATCGACATTCTCATATCCAGGGGGTGTTTTTGCTATGAAAGGTACGTTGCCGGTATGTGCATCGGAGTGAAAGAAGGCTAATTGGTCCACCATAATTACTTTTCCTTGATGTGGGAAATGTATGACACAAAAAAGAGTGGACACAACTTCATGCATGGAATTGATCCATCTACAGCCAAGTAGAAGGTTGTAATCAAGAGGAGCGTCAAAGACCTCCACTTCAACGTTGACTATTTTTCCTTCTAATGTAACAGGCAATGAAGGGAGGACATCGTAAGTCTTAAAACAAGATCCATTGAAGGCTTTGAGCGTGTTGTGGGATTCAGTTAAAGGAGGAGAGTCGATGGCTTTCCAACAGGTAATAGACATGACACACATCGAGGAACCCTCATCAATAACTGTTCTACAAATGTTATTTTCGGAGACAATAACTTGTATTTGGAATGCGAGTTGAGGGGGTAACCATGTAATGTGATATTCCAAGTCAAAAATTATTAAATTTGTATCGGTAGGGTCGATTCCACCAATAGCTTTCAACAGTGCCTTTCGTTGTATAGGAAAACTCTGAAGGACTTCGAGGGCTAACATCGCGGACGATGCTTGGGCCAGATATTCAAAAATACTGTAGTTATGGGCAACATGTGCATGAGGATTGAAAGCAGATTTTCAAACAACACCCTTTGGGGGAGGGCAAAGAACTGTATCTAGGATCAGTCGTTCGAGATGAAGAGGACCGTTGGTAGGTGGAGTCATGGGATATGGTTGGACCAACAAAGGAGGTATTTCATCAACCTTCTCTTTGGAGGAGGAATAATCTTTGGCTCGAGTGGTAAATGTGATGTCATTCTTCTTTGAATCACCTGTACACATTAAGACATAGGATGTAGTGGAGGGGGAAGGTTGTTCACGAATGGCCAATTCGGCCTGTTGTTGAGAAGGGAAGGGTTGTGACAATACAGCGGAAGTAGGCGGTTTCGAGGTCCCTTGAAGGAACTTAGTAACCTTGGCTTGTCTTGGACAATCCTTAGTGTAGTGATCATCACCATAGATAAGACAAGGGTATCGAGGTTTGTGCTTATCCTTATCATCAACAGGTTATGTTTTGGTCTTCTCAGATTGCAGATTATTTTTATCCTCCTTGTTCTTACCCTTCCCTTTTTTGGATTTATTTTTTCCAACGAGGGTAGATTGAACAAAGTTCACCTCAAAAGTCTTGCCAGTGGGAGGGGTAGGAGATAGAGCATTTAGAACATTAGAAGCAACTGATTTGGGGTTGTTTCTAGAGGCTTGGATGGAATGAGGTTGGGCATGGAAAGTTCCAATCACACTGTCAGCTGCATGAGAAGCAACAGGAGTAGTTGAAGTAGCAGAAGTAGAAGGATGAGGTGTGTCAGGGAGTAAGTCGTAAAGAGTACCCGTTTGTGAGTAAATGAGGTCGAGGTATTGGGAACGACTAATTGCATGTTCTTCTGTGACAACTCCACCCATGGAGATATCATGAGCGATGTCATTCATGAATGATTTCGTGAACCACTCTACCAGCAACTGATCAGGAAGTTTGAGTTTGATGAGATGTCGTCTCCGTCGCCACTCATGAATGTGATCAGAGATATGAGTGGATTTTGTTTGTTTGAAAGAACTCAAAATTTCAGTTCTCATTTCGTAACGGATCAGTAATTGGTAGTGGGTGAGGAAATCCATAGCGAGGGTGTTGAAGTTGGTGAAGAAGTCTCATGGTAATTCTATATACCACTTCGTGGAGGAACCTGTGAGAGTTCACTGAAAAAGGCATAAACGAATAGAGTCATCCATCAAAGAGTTGGATGAACACCAAAGGTGAAAAGTCATTACATGATTGTTTGGGTCCTCTCTTGGTTTACCATTGAATTTAGGGATGTTGGATGGTAGTTTGGCCGGTATCGCGGGCCATTGTGGAGAGTGACGGATCGAATCATTTAAAATTCTCAATAGATCAGGGAGGTCCAGGGTGGCTAAGAAGGGTAATTGTCTATTCATGTGTGGGTATTGGTGACTTTGGGGAGGGAGGCCCATCGGTAGATCAATATGACCGTAAGCAGTTGGCATATAATGCAAAGATCTGGGCAAATTCGGTTGTTGGTGTGGAGGAAGATAATTTATAGGGTTGTATTGGTGACGGATGATCCCTTGAACAGGGGTGTGGGGTTGAGCATTCGAGCCCCAAATAGGATTGGACTGACCTAGATATGGTTGGCCTGTACTAGGGGGTATGAAGGAGATAACTTGAGGCGGTTAACCCCCAGTTGAATGAGGGTTTTTTTGGATAAGATGGTTTAAGATGGTTCCAATACTAGGCCAAATATGGAGGTATATTTTTTCCATAGGGTGGGGTAGGTGGGGGTTTCCCTCCAATTGAGGGTTGTGTTCCAATTGGTAGTTTTCCTGCAAAAGGGAATTGGGTTTGGCCTCCTTGGTAAAATTGTCCACTAACAAGAATCTGGTAATGAGGTGTGAAAGACTGGATGGTGCCACTAGGGTTGGTGCCTCTGATAGAGGATGGAAGAGGTCCTCTGAAAGGGGGTCGGGGAAGTGTCAGAATGAAACCAGGAATGAGATGGTTTCCAGAAGGAGTGGAAATGCTAGGAGTCTTGGATGGGATTTGTGTACGAGTGGGAATATAATCATTCAACACATGATATCTGGGGGGAAGTGTTGGGGTGAATCTCGGTGAAAGCGACGTGCCAATGGGAGCTTGGATAGCCACCGTAATCCTGGTGTGAGGACATGTAGTATTTGGGACCATTGTGTAATGGACCATTTGTAGGGGGATAGTCAAGATTTGGTCAACTAGTGGAGTGTCTAAACCAAGAAAATAATAGGCAGTAGTAAAAGGTATTGTGTCTGGATTGGATGTTTCGGTCATCTCAGGTGTGACAATGATATCAATGCCTACTCTTGAGCCAAAGAAATCCCATCTAAAAATGCCAGTAGTCCAAAAAGGATCTTGACCCTCAGGTCCTGTGAAAGGTTCGGTTGGTAATCCAAAAGACTCAACAACTATTTCTTTGGAATAATTCACTTGAACAATACGTCTCATAGAGTCGGGAGGAAGTCAAAAGTCCTCTCGAGAATTGGTAATTTAGAACCATTCTAAAGAGTTAGTTATTTCCACTTGTGGAGTGGAAACACGTTTGACTTCACTCTGTTGAGGAGATCCCTCCAGTGAGTTGGTAGGCAAGGTGTTACACGTCAAAATTGCTCAGCTGGATAAGTGTCGTATTGTCCCTCTCAACTTTCGCAAGTGTCGCAAGTTGGTCACTAGTGCCGCAAAGGATGTTCAAACATACTGTCATGATAACGACACTAAGAGAGCACTTATAACATCTCACTTGATTGATTTGAAGGAGGAGAACTGGTCTACTGAAGTCAAACAACCTTTTGCCATCTGAAAGCACCCAAAAAACTGAGTTTTGGAGAGGATCGCTCCCCCTTACACTATCTCGGAGCCCCGACGCTCCCCCATACACTGTCAGGGAGCGTTATAACGCTCCCCTGGCCCTTTTAAGGGAGCACTATAGATTTTGAGAGTGCGGGTGCCCCCTAAAGCTTACTAGGGAGAGCTACAATGCTCTGATGGCCCTTTTGAGGGAGCGCTACCTATTCTGGGTGGTTGTTAAGCTGTTGAGATGAATGGGGGAAGCGTATTTTCATTCTTGGAAAGCAGTTGGATTCGAATCCCTAGTCCAGCCATGATCCTAGGGCAGATCCTCAACTGAAGGAGGAAAATCCTCAACTTCCCCAAGGATATCTCAAGTGGTTAAAGCCTCTCCAAGGCTATACAAACAAGCTTTCTAATGGTGAATGGGGATGAAAAGAGAGAATCATACCAAACTTATGATCTCATGAGTGGTATGAGGATGGAAAATGAAGAATTACACCAAACTTATGATCTCATAAGTGGTGTTGGAACAGAGCTGATGGGGAAGAATTGAATATGTGAAACTTATGATCTTGGAGGAAACTTACAGTCAGCCAAAAGAGAGTGATCCGTGAAGCTGTTGTCATCCAGGTCTTGGATCTTTCAGGCAAGGGTTAGACGAAGAGGACTTGACGAAGCTGTCGCATTCGCATCTACAATTGTAAGTACTGTTGTCGATATTCTCATTAATATGACACGCTTGGCCTGTTTCTTTCTAGTTTGTGTCTAATGTTACATGAACTTATCAGTTAGTGATAGATTTGTGTTCAAGATAATATCAATAGAGTAAGAAGTAGTTGTATCTTTCTTTGTCCACAGAACTCAGCGAGGAGCAAAAGATTGGAGCGCAACTTGGAGCGTGCAGGGACAAACGTCGTTAACAGGTACTTCTATCATCCTTCCTTCTCACGTATTAGTTTAGATAGGTTTGAAATAAATTCAGTGTCCACGTTAAGCATTTTTCTATCTAGGGTTAAGGTCAAGCTCTAGAGGTCGATCTACTTGTTTGCAGGCAGATTTTCCTACAACAGAAACTGGCGACTCCGCTGGGGAGATAGCCTCGAATCGAAACCTTTTGTTTTGATTTTTCTCCTCATTGACCTTGTTCTGTCCCTTGATTGTTTCAGACCTATTTTACCCCTCTTTGGTTAGTTTCATGAGCTGATTGGCTCCTTACCTTGTTACATTCAGCATATTTGTTAAGCCCAGATCTCAATTGTTGAAATTTCTTGACATTTCTAGGACTTTTAGACCCTGGCGCCCCTGGCATAGTGTTATCAGAGTGCCAACACTTCTAGTAGCCTTACGCAGAGCGCTATAACGCTCTTTTCCCTTGGAAACAGAGCGCCAGCCTCCTTTTGGCCAAAAAACCCTCCACAATTGCATTTTTCAGGATTTGCCTCTGGGGCTCTTCTGCTGAATGATCTTGAGAGTCAATTTTTCTTCCTTTTAAGCCTTGATATCTGTCTTTTGGAAGGATAAACACCTTGTTGATTGGATCTTGTAACCTTCTTCACCTTTTTGCATTGAGTTTTTCCTGTTGAGTAAAGCTTGGAACCTATGCATTGCTTTTCTTTTCTCTGCAATTGAGCGAAAACCCTGGTGAAGGTCATCAAAGGTCTACGGATCTTTGTATCTTGTTTTCAGTCGAGGTCAATTTGTTCTTCAACTTTTGCTTTTGGGTGTGAAGTTCGCTTTTCTTTGATTGTTTCTTTTCTTTCATTTTTCGTTTTGATTGCTACGAAGGGTGTATTGTTTGTGTGACTCTTGCTGACGCTAGTTTGGTATTTCATTCATACCAAGAAAATAATTAGCAAAGATAAAAATCGTGTTGTATTGATCATCGTCCATACAAAAACAATAGAAGATATCTTCATAATTGATTGAGCATATTAGAAGGCATTTAAAAGTTTTGCATTACATCAGAATTTGATTGAGAAAAGAATTGTTTAAGGGCAGTCCGTAGTTGTGCTTGTTAGTGAAAGAACTTTCTCTCTCCCTTAGCTAGATGTTCATCGAAAGGAAATGATTGCTTATCATGATTGATGCACTCTTTGGGTCAGAGTCTTAATTCCACTTGTTTCACTTCCATGCACCCCTTTTGCGTAAAGAACAACCA